>CM060952.1:165250074-165522574 GCA_030765055.1 Mantis religiosa
TATTTCAGGTAAGATAACCACTTAATGTTGTGCTGTTGACAATAATTTGAAGCAAATAAGCTTCACTTTCAGTTCCATAATATATGTATGCATTTAATTATATTTATTATTAATATTAATAATATTATTATTTCTGTACGTGTTAGTATACATACGTATATGGTTTGTACAAACAGTAAGAGGAAACAGCCTTGTTGATTTTACTTCAAACATATCTACAAATAGATAAATACTAATGTTAATGTTTCTCCCATTTAATGAAATATTTTAAGATAACATAGTAAACGCTTATAATTTGTCTTTAAAATGAATAAGAGAAGATCCTAAAATATCTCTCTTTCTTTCTTTTTCTCTCTCTCTCTCCCTCAGGCATATTTCGTTGTGCAATAATTAATAAGAGGTTTTTATTTATTTAGTGAAGATCGACACTTGAAGGGGAGCATTTAACTTGATACCATAATTATGGTAACTTCAATAAACGCAAAATAAGAGATTAATTACACTGTTCTGCAAGGAAAAATGAAATTGTTTTTCTGGAGGTTTCACACGTGATTATTATGGAAACTCACCTCCTGAATTCAAATCTGTAATTATCCTAATTTCTCCATCTCAGGCACAGTTTTGAAGTTATAGGCAATGTTCTATTTGCAAGTCACTGCCGAGAATAATAAAACTCTATGTATTAAAACTTTATTTTTCTCCTGTGAACAATGGTGTACCCTCCAATGATATTCCAGCAGTAGTCGGCAAGCTTGCAGGTAACCATTTCCCTTCAAAACGCTTTTCTAAGGACATTATGTCGTGATGGAACCTTACACCATATTCATCGGAAACATCGCCACAGCTCTCAGGGAAATAGTTTAGATGTGAATCAAGGAAATTCACTTTTAATGACATATTATATCCTAATTCCCTATATGCATTTATCATTTCTTGAACCAATTGTTCATAGTTGTCAGATCTTTTTCTTCCCAGAAAGTTTTCAGTTTTATTCTTAAAAGAGACCTATGCATTTTCTTCTTGTGTGGAAGGCATTCCTCAAAGTATGAGTATTTTTAATGTCTCTAATTTGGGGGCCCACAAACACCCGTTTCTTTATTTTTTGCTGAAGAAAATCGAGGGAACTTTTTTGAAAGATACATAAACTCTTGTCAAGATTGATTCATTTTTCAAACTGTTCAATAACGCCTTAGCTTGAAGTGAAAAGATTACAGAAAAAACATCACACACACGCACGCACGCACGCACACACAAACGCACACACATATATTTCAAATTTTTCTCTCAGAAAACAATGAAATAATACTAAATGTAATATATAAGCTACCCAGGTCATCTACCAATTCGACACCCTCTTCGTGTTACGATCTGTATTGTCCACTTCTATGGTTAAAAAGATTCCTTTAAAAGAGAAATATGGACAGTTTTAAACTTTAGTATACCACAGTTAGATATGTAATAATTAGGGGTGGTGATTTTTCTCAAATGCGATATAGCACGATAAAGTGCGATATTGACTAAAAAATGCGATAAATCTAACATTTTCCAAGTAATCATTATTTTATAATGCTTTTTCTTCTGGAAACTTTAACTGAAGCGTCTGTGGAACTTTGCATGCTTAGAAAGTTATATACTAAGTAACCACTCTTCTTGAATGTGAAAACCAACCCTTCCCGCTAAATTAGCCTATTGTTTCACCATCGACCACCATTGCTCTGCAGTGCATTTGGGTTCCTACCAACAACGTAGATGCTGAAAGATATTTCAGTAAATAAAATTTGATTGTAACCTGAGGACTCAAATGACAGAATAGAATCTTGAAATTCAACAGCGTTACTGAATCATGGCATAGGCCAATTTTGTACAATTTCTTTTTGTTGTGCTGGTTTTACATCAGTATGGATTTATCTTTTATGTGTCAAGTAGTTTGCTTTAGTCTGTATCAGCTTGTTCTACATTTCTGTGTATTGTTTTAACCTATACTAATGTAAAATAAATTGACACCTTATGAACTTTTAACTCACTGTCATTAAAAAAGCTCCATCAATGCGTTTTAAATGTATTAAATAATATTAATATTCATCATTTAAAAAACTTAACTGAAATTAAACTTGTTTTAAAAATGCTGTAAAATGCTAAATTGGAAGTGCATAAATGCTAAAAAATGCTAAATGTCAAAATAAAAATGCTAAATATAACTACCCCTAGTATGTGTGTGTGTGTGTGTGTGTGTGTGTGTGTGTGTGTGTGTGTGTGTGTGTGTGTGTGTGTGTGTGTGTGTTTTACATAAAAATGTTTCTACTATTTAAAATGCCAGTTAAGACTTAATTTTAAACAGTAGCGTTCCAATGACTTGCATATTGAAATAATTTCATTGGATACAGGAAGGGAAATTGCTGAAAATGTAAACAAACAAAATGAATTGTTAGTAACTGCTGGAATGCAAATGTTACCACTCCTTTAAATTATCAGTTACATTATACATACATATTCCCAGAACACTGTGCCTGATAGTGAATTTCTGATTTCAGATTTGAATTTCTCATATGAAAATCCTTTGGAAACACACAATTCCATATGAGAAAAATGACCCTTGTCCAACAGTGTTATGAAAAAAATAAATATAATCATATAAATGTTAACACTGTATGAATTTGCTGAAAGCTAAATTGAATGAGATTTTATCTATTCTTGAGAATCTATGTCGTACTTGAGGTGCTTCAATTACAGGTCCTTTCTCTGAATACTCATAATCTCTAACGAAAGAGGTGAATATGTTAGGTATTTTTAGGCAGCTGAATTTAAAACAAATTATTTATTAACGCAGTGCAAGCATGAAGCTTCTAAAGCCACCGTATTCATATAATAATGCTTTACCTTCTAAAATAAACTTCTGTAGATATTTAAACCTTTTCTATATCTTATTTTAATACTGAAGTCCTCCAACGCGTTAATACTTGCATGTGAGGCGAAGTTTCATTTCGTAGTCACGCGTAATGCCAAGATGGTTTTATGATTCGTGAATACGAGAGTTATGCACAGTTTTAGTAATATAGCCATTTGAAGTTGTATCTTGGGAGCTATATATCGTCAGCAAAGTATGCATCTTACTTTCATCCTGAATACACGAGGTTCAGCTGCACCAGTCTGCCTTATCATCGGAGAAGTTATGTCCTTGAGATATGAGTAATGGATACTAAACGTTACGAGACTTTGGAAGACCGTTATGGGCTTTTAAGACGTCTAAATGTTCAGAAAAAGAACACGCGTTTCAGATACCTGAAGTACAAGGATACCCGAGCCTTCCATATATAATAGTTTTTGCAAAGAATTATAAAACTTATCTAATGTAACTGTAAAGGTACCAGCCTCTAAATTTTTTCCAGCAAATCTAGATAAAAGGGCCTTAAATTTATATTTTGTAGGTAATGAATATGTAACTCCATACTATGAAATTTTAAAAATAATCTCTCCTATAAATGCATAATTTAAAATATTGTTACTTTGCTGTTTCGAGGAACTAATAGTATCGTTTGCAGAAATTTAAAATGCTCTTTATTTCAGTAAAAAGAGGCTTTGTATAAACCTGGTAGCAGCAAAATTACGTAACATACATAAAGGCAATCTTTAAGGTCGTCTCTTTCACTCCAATGCATGTCAACAAACGAAAGAATTCACTGCGGTACACTACACATTACTACACAGCTGCACACACACAATTGACAACTGACAAGCAACTCTAACACTTGCGGGCTTTTATACCTCCAATCATTGTTCTAGAAAGTCACCGTTATCGTTCGGTAACAATAACATCTCTGTCCTTTCTCTGTCTAAATCTTCCTCTCTCTCTCGGAAGCGTCCAGCGCGCGCACCACTATTTCCTGCCCACGCATGACCGGCACTGGCTTTGCGGCGGCTCCAACCAACAATGCGATCAGCGACACTATTTATTGCTGAACAGAATACGAGTATTAAGTACAGTCAGCACAGAAAACTCAAATGTAGATGTTAATTTGTGTTTTTATCATTGTTTTAGTTATCTGAAAACAAAAAAGTGACATTTTATGTAGTTTTGATAGTGATTTGTCTAAATTCTAAGAATTATGGGACGAAGAAGAGGAAAACCTTAGTACAAAAAATCGTCATGGTGATTCTGTAGACCAAACTGACTCTTCTGATCTCGTGCCTGCAGATGTTGACTTAAATAATTCTTTACCACATCTGGAGTAGAAGGAGGGTACAATTAACTCCCAACATATAACCAATTTTCCTAAGGAGACATTAATTCAGCTGTCTTTTACTTTGCAGTACTTCAAAAGATTAGTTACTGATAAATGCTGGATATGCTAGTGGGAGAGAAAAATTTATATAGTACCCAAAAAGCTGAACATAGTATAAATACAAATAGATCAGAAAAAGAGAAAGTTTTGGACATGTATCTCAGAATGGGGCTTTGCCAGATGCCTAGTGTACGTTGCTAGTGGGAATCAAGTATGCAAACTTGCAGCCGGGCTGATTCTTGCTGGACCAGGCAAATCTAAAAGAGGCCGGCCAAATGCTCATGGCATGCCCAAACAGGAAAAAGGGAAAAAAAACGGCAGCTATTGTTGTTCCTATTAAAAACAGATCACTGGGCCATATGGAAGGAATTGCGTGAGCGGTGCAAGATATGCAGGAATATCAATTCAATTGTTTGGTGTGAAAAATGTGAAGCGTATTCATTCTTGAACAAGGACAGAAATTATATTAGAAGATTCTACACATAAACTGTGTAGTTTGAAATACATCTTCTACACTTTGTATGCTATTTTAAAGGAAAAGTGTGCTTCATGTAAAGATTCAGTTCGCATTCACTAATGCCCACAGTTGTATAAAGGACCTAAATGCTGAAACATATTTTTTCATATGACAGTTCATTTACTGTCAATAAATAAGCTTGAAATTATTTGTAAATATATTTTACTAAGCCTGTTCTGTGTTTGGGCTTGAAAGGGTTAAGCTTGTGTGCGTAAGTGCGTGACTGACCCACGTACGAGTGGGTAAACAGAATGAAATTAAAAAGAAAAGAAACTAAATATTACACAAATATGATTTGTTTATTGAATGGCTTTATTATAAGGTATATTTTACATAGTGTTTTAAACACAGCATTAATTACATTAAGAAATAGTGGCATATTGTTTTGTAACACCGGCATCTCAAATATTAGTTTTTGTTTGCTGTAAATAGCTTTGAAATCCCTCACATTTTCAATGAAGTTTACATTATTGGACAAGTATGTACAAAACAAATATCTCACTCTAGAGGAATCACTCAATATACAATATGTACCAAATAATGTTTCCCTTCAGTTCAGTGTTTAAATTCAGACATTTGGTGCATTATAACATGTTTGAGGATTAATGATTCTTTATTCACCCCAAATAAACTATTATTAATAAAATAGAGTATAATAGTCTGGGTGTTGTTCCAATAATAATTGGTATGTAACTACGTCCAGTTTTCTCATTTAGAAGTAATCTCAGGATGTGATGATTCAGTTGACATGGATAGGGAAATAACATTACATATTAACTGCACAACATATTTTGGTGCATAGGTGTAAATTTTATTTATGTTGTTACACAATAAACTTTGTCTAGTTAATGTTGAGTGGGTGATCATCTGCAAATAGTGGGAATATCGGTGTTCTAGGGGTTTTCGGTTTTATGAGATGTTACAAATATATCGTCTATAATCCTAACTGCACTATACACACTGTGTGTGGTAACTAGTGTGACTGGGTTCAGCTTAATAATGAGTTGTAAAAAGATCTCTATGAGGATAATTACATCATTTTAAATTGAAGTAGCAGAAACGTTAACCCTTTAATACCCCTTGTTACATATGTGAAACATTGGGAGTTTTCCTCATTATTTCTACTCAGAATATGATGTTTCTCTAATTACTTCTGTGGCATATCTGTTCCAAGCATAGGAATGCACTCTGGTGGATTCTGCAGTAATTATTTGCCCCTAGTGGTGACTGTAAAGTTGAATTCAGCTGTTTTCAAGTGAGGAAGAATAGCTCACAAGGTGTGAAAATTATTATTGTTTTAATGATTGAAACCACATCTGTGTGTTTCAAAATGAAATAATCTGCAGAAAATGGTAGTAAAATGGTTTGCACCCCTTTATATGCCTTTAACTTTGTTAATTTGCTTCTGATAACATTACTTTTTATGCGTTAAAAATGTGTAACACTGGGTCATTTAGGGTTAAACACAGTTTGTAGTGATAATGCTATTTTTACTCTTTAATGTTTAAGTTCATATGCCTCAAAAGCTGTATTCCAAACAAAGTAAGCAGTTTAGCAGAACGAATTACTACACTGAATTCAGAACTCAATGTTTCCAATGGTTACAGGGAATGACTATAGAAAAATAGTTAAATCTATTAAGAAGAGCAGTGACATTAATGTAGTCCTTAATTAGATTTAGGAACAAATATTACTTCGAGCTAAGCGCTTATAAAAGCTTGCAGGACTCTATTCAACTTTCAAGGTACCCGAGTGAAACTAAATCTTTGCAAACGCAATTAGGACCATTTAGTAAATGCTACATACATTACATTAATTTGTATTATGTACAACACATATGTTAAAATAATATTGTTTTGCATTGACAGGACATTCTCAATCTATAATATAACGATATAGGTACATATATTTATTCATCTAATTCATGTTAGTTGACATAAGCAATATTGGAAACAGTTTTACCACATATTGTCTATTAGATATAATGAAATTAGGAGAATATAGCAGACGTAGTGACATTTTTTTCAAAGTTGGTGTCTATGTTACGACATGTTTAAGCTTGAAATATCTACCCGAAAATCCGAAGACCTCGGCCTTCCGCAACCCAGGAGTGATGAACACTCTGGAGCTCTTTTCACTATTCCCCCCCCCCCATCAACAACGACCTCAAGAAGGAATGGAAGTGGATACGCCACTTAAGCACGTCAATCCCACAGGGAAGACTACCGGTGCCACCTGGTGATCTAGCACACCTTCTACTAGCCTGTAGTTTAGTACCCGGGACCTTTTAGGTAACCCTTCTGCCCCCTCCGTGCGGCCGGAGCCTGGCCGGAGGTACTAGATCTCCCACGGGTTTGGGGAACACACTCCCCATCGAGTCCAACCCAATCCGCACAACTCCCCTTCGGGAGTGAATCGAATGTTCGGCCCGAGGTTCCTCTAGTAACGTCAGAAGTACCACGAGTGCTAAGGGTCCGCAGCGCTCGCACTAAAGCAGCTGAAGTGGACGGATCCCCTTCCCTCTGAAATTCTATTCTGCATGATGTCGGATGGCTCAGGAGGTTTCGTCTGTGACCCGCATTCGGGAGCTCCGGGTTCCATTCCCGTGGCCAGCCTACCTGACCCATAGGTACTTTCGGTGAGAGAAAACAGAGGGCGGGTGACCCCAAGGAGTTACTACAGCATAGAGGGCCTACACTATACTAGATAGAAACTCCTCAGGAGGTTCTGGACAACAGCCCATCCCACCTACCGTGGCACCGAGACAGTCACGAAGGCGGTAAGGAGACCGGAGGCCGCCCCACAGAGCAAGAATGATTTCAGTCAGGCTTGCACAACAGGCATTCCGCCAATCAAGTTCCTGAATCGGCCCACTAGACCGGCTAGTAGACCGGAGTTCGTCCCTCCGCAGGATATACCTGGTGTCCACTCAAAATATATTATCTCACCATGCATCGCCGGGACTCCCGCCGACATTTCTACCCTGAAAGAAGCAACCAGATGAGAGAGGATATAAAATGATAATGGAGATGAAATGAAGGGGGAGGAAACTCGGGGGATTTAATTTACAAATCCAGGATTCGCCTAGGTAGCTGGGAAAACCCCTAAGAAAGCCATGGGTCAGGTATGTCGGCGACAGGAATCGAACCCGAGCCTCCCGAATAGGGGCTACAGACGAAACCGCCTGAGCCATCCCGCTCTGTTATGCGCTACAAGAACACAGAAAATATATTAACATATTAACCAAAATTGACATGAATAGGGCTATACCATAAACCTATTTATACTATTTTGTTACGAAAGTAAGGTCTAATAAGACATCCATGTATATTAGGAACTTCTTAGGTGACGCTAGATTAGCGCTTTACAGAAACAAATATGATGGATCCTCCAACTTGTTACTTCTCGACGACAAAACTCTGTTTATGGAACATATTTTAATTTATCTATTTAGATTTAAAACAAAATTCAGCCACATCACCTAGTCTGATACATATATTGAAGGTAGCTTCCCGAAAGAGAAGTATATCAAATGCATAAATTGATGTTAAAATATTTTCACAAGAATTTACCAAAAAACCTCGCTGCAACACATGTATGTGACCCGCGGCATTCCTAATATTGTTATTTTCGTTTTGAAATGTTCCACCTTCATATTTTCGAGATTCCAAAAATTAATACATTCCAACACTCACCACTAAAAGCACACGTTTGAAACATAAAATAAAACAATTTCACATATGCATCAATTATGACGAATGAATTATCCAAAACCAGGGTATTTGCCCTTTATGACCTCAGCAAAGCCAACTAGACCACCACAGATTGTAATTGTGTCAATAAAGCACGTAATCTAATACACATTTACAATAGAGCTTATTCAAAACTGCTGCTAGAGTAATTATAATTTTATATTAGCACATCTGAAGTTTGACTTTCTGTCTAAACAACTCTTTTCAGATATATTGCCACATCACTCATGCAAAACGTGAGAATAATAAACCAAAGCTTAAATTTTACATTATATATGTTTGTCTCTTTTAAATTTAAAGATGTTAATATGAATGCTAATATTCATTTTTGTTATATAAGTTATACATTGAGGCGGTAATCAGTGGATATTTTCACGAACCTGATCGCGATGGCGAGGCTTGTGTACACAAAAAGCCTGGAGATAAGGAGTATGCCGGATGAAATAATGATAGCGCGAGATAAAAGACCTGCCGGCACCGATAGGGTTACGCTTCTGGAAGGTAATAGAACATTCGATTCCTGTTTGGTCCAGAAATATCTCGTATTTACGAAATAGGTATTTAAAGACGTAACGGCTCGCAAACATTGTTGTGAAATAAGACAACGAGCTGTGTTGTTTTAATGAGAGGTAAGGATATAGTATGCCATCACTGTTATTGTCATCGACCTTTGTAGACTGATTGTTGCATGTAACGTAATGCTGCTGTAATCTATAAGAGTATTTCTACGAAAATCAAGGAGAATTTTAATTTCTGCAACTCGGCCTTTTAATTCTACGAACCCAAAAAGTCACAATTTAAAGGATCCTACACCGAAAGACCGATTATGCTCCGGACTAGCGAATCTCGTTTATCAGTACGGGTGAGCAACTCTGTCCCAGGATCCTGCTTTTAAATGAAAATACATCTTGCTTCCTTGACTTCTCCCATCAGTTTATTTATATGACATTTAGATCACAGCTTGTTCCCCAAACCACTTTATAGTCACTTTACGCCGCCTTCTCCCCGAAAAGATCGCGCACTTCCTGGACTCTTAGCGTCCTTTCCGACCGCGGACTCTCTATCCACGCACCTTTCCTATTTCATGACTATTGCGCCCGTATTACGTGATGCATAGCAATTTTGATTGGAGGTTTGTTTTCCTCATACTTACTCTTACTGGTCTCTCACCCCCTCCTATATCTAGGCAAGTTCAGTTTTTTGTCCCACCGGGTTTTGACCTTCGGAGTAATGGGAAGAAATATTCGGACTTTTTCTCAAATTCTTTAGGGGAGTTTTTTTTCTTCGTCGCTCTTTTCTCCCGCATTTAGTTTATGTGGACAAATTCTTTAGTTAATGTAGGTTTTCTTCCCACAACTGCTTATAGCCTTAGGTTCTATCTCAACATACAGCAAATTGATATGCTAGATTGTCTACTAATGTTACTGACAAAATGCTTTTAAACAAAATCAAAGTTACACGATACATACAAGATGTTGAATTTTAGAAATACAAAAGAACGACATTGTAAAAGTAAACGGCCTAAAGTGCTCGATATAAACTTCGTAAAATATAGGTTTACTTTCAATTTTCTTCGTGGAATCTATTCTAGGGAAGTGCTTAATGCTATATTTTCTTTCGTTAGCAAAAAAGCAGTTATTGCTTATTAAATTCAAGCAAAATAAAATGTCATACAATTATTAAATGACTACTTTATTTGTATTCATATTCATATTGTCACCCGAACATCGGAATTCCCGATAGAACCAGCAGCTGGCAGGTAGGGATCCGACGGGAAGCATTCACCCACGCCTACCCATTTATCTTGTAGCGCTAACGAGGGGATGGTTGGAAAAATATCACTACCCATCTTTTTCCCCTTCCCTGACGTCTGGAACTTTCGGGATGATTCACTGAATCGCGAGACTTCCAGAAATAGCGATCTCCCTATAAAATGGGGCTGCAGTTGGCGAGTCAGTAGAGTTCTTGGCGAGCAGCCGTGAGGAGCGCCGAGTGAGTAAACGGACCGGAAGACTGTGTACGTGTATCAGAGGAGTTGTACGTAATTGTGAGTGTAGAGTGGACCTGTGAAAGACGAGCTGGCAAATAGTAATTGTGTGCGCTACGTAATTCTGTGTAATCGGCGACTGTCCCAACTGTAATTCGGTGGAAATAAAGAACATTTTGAGTTGGTGCAATTGGATTTTAATTTCACGAACCCACAAAGTCACAATATTCACATGTTTAATTTAATGAGAATTGAGAGTTAATTTATCTTTCCTTGGAATGACGTTTGATGAAGCTATATCATTTGCATAGAAAAGCTGAAGTAATTTTCAAAGCAAAAAGTGTTCATATTGATGTCGGCAATTCAACCAGATTTATCGATGATATTAAATATTATACCACATAATACCTCGATTTGTTGCCATACCAAATATACAACTCCGACTTTAAACGATGCCACAATTCTATGCAGTATTGACCTGGCTAAAGTATCATAAATAATAATTACGAATCAAAGTACTATCTTCATATTTACTTCATATTAGTAAGCATTTCTTCTTATACTTATTTTAGTTCCAATTATTCGTAATTGTGACCAGTCTGACAGTCTATGATGTTAGGATTTCCAAAATTTTTCTCTCCTAGACTTTCTTGTTTGAAGCACGGAGTATCGACGCTGATGTAAACAATGGGGACGTGACTGCCACCCGTGTAGTTTGGATGACAAGAGGGATGGCATGTACCGTTTACCCGGGAAAACAAACTGTGTCCTTCAGCCATCGTGTCCAGATAAAACAATTGGCGATCACGCATTTTATCACCTGAATTGTATATTTGAAGAACCCTAACCCTTATTGTCATCCATGAGCAAATTATATACAAATATTAAATCATTGGAAATACAATTATATAAACCCTCTACAACCACTGGCAGTATATAAAACATTTTGAGGAAAACACATCTTCCTAAGGTAACACAAAATTCAATAAATGGAATATTTACAACAAAAATTACACTACTTTAAATTTGTTCCCTGAGGGTCTCCATATTTTATTTCAGAATTGCACAATTTTAATTTTCGTATGTTAACTAATGATTTGTGTACAAATTTTAAACCAAACTTAGTGGGTAGTTAAGAGCAGCATTTACAAGGATGCAAAAAGAATACTTTTAGGAAAATGCTCCACTTTACAATGAAAATTTATTGAAAACTAACTTTCACCACAATTATTTTATATAGATATTCAAATATGCAATATATTTAGTATATTTCCATGGCCGATAAAATAAATATCTTGAACTCTCTGAATACCTTTTTCTTCTAAATGAGTTTTTCTTAAATAGTAAACAGTGGAAGGCAGACATAATTTTATTACACAAACGTTATGGACTTTAATAAAGAACATAATGTAAAATAATTATTGTGGAGTTAACGATATCCGAGATAAGTCTTGCTTTTGATTGCATTTTAATTAGTTCAATGGAAACTCATTATTACAAATAAGTTTATTCCTATGAAGGCTACTGTGTGTATGTAATCCTGTAATTTATGTGCAAATTATGATAATTTCATGAAATGTTTATATCGAGTCATATGAAGCATATAGAACAATAAGCATGTGCAAGAATGGTTTTTCAACACTGATTAGAAATAATCATGTGAAAACAGTACTTCAGGATTTATTTTATTATGGTCCCTATGTTCTTCTAACGTAACATCGACACAGGGCACTACTATAAGCAAATTACACTAAAGGGTATTTTTAGTTTCCTGGAACCACCAGTAACAAAGCAAGATTACCTGTTAATCGCAGATGTTTTGTTATAAAGGAAAAATGTGGGAGAACTGTAAATTAATAATCACGCTGTGATAAAAATTACACAGTAAAGTTAAGTGCAAGTGTACCAAATGAATAATAAATTACATTTAAATTTTCCAAAGAAAACATAAATTTTTCTTTCAGTAAATTTGTATAACTGAGCATAGAAATTTTTCCTGAGGGGAAAAAAAACATTTTTGAGTAAAGGGAAAAGCGGTTTACTTTCATATTCTTGTACCGGATTGAAAACTTTATCCACTTATTAATTTTCTTGATATCTTGCATAATTTTTGATGTTAAATATAAGCTCCCACATTTCTTCTAGCAGATGCATGACAGGTCAATCAATGCAACACATTTATAAACTGTTCACATACAGTGACAGTTGTGGATACCTATAATGCTCTTCCACCAGAGAGCTATAACTTTTTGGGATATTGCAGCAGTATAACGTATTATATTTATGACGAATGCAAATCCCAAAATTGAAGCAGTTTGAAACTTATGATACTCTCACTTAACAATAAAGTTTTAGACAGTTATGCAACGTTAAACCTCTTAAGCATTGGATCATAAGTAATGTGGCACAAAGGATCATGGAAACATATATGTTACTATTTCATTAAGCTTTTAATTGAACTGGAAAATTAAAGATAAAACAAGTGAATAGTGATTATATAAAGTAATACAAATTATTACCAGCCTGATTTGTATTTGTCATATTCCTTAATAAATGTTTAACAAAATAGCATGGAGTTCCAAAGAGAAATTTTGTATTCTAATTTAGAGACAATTTATGCAATCATTATTCCATACGTGTATAATAAAACAAAAGATGCAGGATTAACGCAATAACATTTTTTTTTAATTTGCGTCCTCCAACATTAAGTCACATCGGACGATGAATGAAATGGGTGAATTGACGGTCAAATGAGCCCATGGTCCATATAGTTTAGAGTTCCCCAACATTCGCCTTTCAGGATAAGGTAAAAACCCTGAGAAAGTCTCTATCCAAGTAACTCGCCCTTAGCGAGATTCGAACGAGACTTAAACTGAGGCAGGCAAGTTACCAACTACGCTACCGATGACGTCAACACATTAACAATAGTAGAGATGCATTTTGTTATTAGAGTTCAGAGAAATGTAGTTTAATTATTTAACCAAGTTGATAAATCTGTTTAAATGACACATACACATTAACAAAATAAATTTTCTCGTAACAACATTACGTCACATACACACCACAATCTACCAAGTTCGATGGCAATAACTAACAGCGTTCAGATGACATCAGCTCTCGTTACAACACTCTACAGCTGTTTACTGCTTACGACTCTCGCGACTGACTCTTGGCGAGTCGTTGCTCTCTTAAATACCTCGTTGAGAAATTCGAGAGATTTCTGGAACAAATAAGAAAACAACTTTTCTCTGTCAATCAAGTCACGTCTTCCAAACGTGAAATACTATCTGTGCCGGCAGGTCCTTTGTCTCAGTTATCTTTATTTGCCGCCTCTTTGTATACACAAGCTGCGCTATTGTAGATAACGGCTTTGCGACAATATTAAAAATAATGGATCGCAGTTCAAAGCTTAAACAGAGCGAAGAGCGTGAGGCAGGTAAAAAGGAAGGAAAAGAAAGAAAAGGTAGCTATAAAACTTAACTCAGTTATAATGTTAACTTATGATTCAGAAAATTGGGCACAGGTTCAGTGCGCATAGGTGAAATTAGTCTTGTAATGTAAATTACGTAAAGATAAGATACAACTAAAAGCCATGAATAATATAACACAAAAATAGAGAGCTATCTAAAAACATTTAAAAGGAATGAAGCTTCAAAACTCCCAAGTAAAAGTACTTCATTATAAAGCTTTGTATGGAAAAATAAGCATTGTTCAGGTATCCTTTAACTGCTTTGAAACAAACAAGTATTTACACCAAAGTCAGAACGTAATTGATGGTATTCAGTTTTATGTTGCTTTTTTACCCTAATATAAATTATATTGCATTATTTGATCAGCAGACATCGGAGCCCTTACACCTTTAAAGGAATATGAAGTTTATGAGTCTCGCAGTATGTAACTACTGACGTCAGTCCCAAGGACAACACGCAGGGATAGTCCGGTTCGCAACGCGTAGCTTTAGATTCATCACAACCACTGCTCCCCACGCAGGTAGATCTGCCTTTCAGGGAATGCAAGGTGTTGGACATGTTGTGTTAATAGCATTACTTTCACAACAATTATTGGACAATCTCCATTTTATAAATCAAAAGTTTTGGGTATAATCAACAACCATTAAACAACTTGAAGAATGTACTTTCGAGCTCTCTACAAGCAGTCGAGGAGGTGTCTGCAAAAATTAACAATATAGAGAATGCACCACCTACCAAACGAACAAAAAATGAATTGTCCAGTATTCGACACAAAAATATTGGATTTTCAGTGCAGCGTAATATAAGAAATAAACTAAGTGTCGGACAAACATGAAAATGATTTGCACTACTCATATGCAACATTAACGTCATGTGACATTGAACATACTTTCTCACAATATTTTTATATTGTTTCAGTGAAAGGTACAGAAATTTCACATTTGACAACTTACGAATGTACATGGTTGTTCACTGTAATTCCAGAAACGAGAGCAATAAGAAGGACGGCATATTATTGTAACGTAGGTTATAGTTTGTATCCGTACTGGAGTGTACAAACAAGGCGCTTCGATATACTTGTTGACATCGGGCGTTTGTTGATGTCTCGCTTGACCTTGTGTTGTACCTGTGCGCGTACATTGATTGCTAAGGTGTACGGGATCCGATGTCTGTTGATCAGTATTGTCATCCAATTATCGGAAAGCATGACCAACTGGAGCTGGGTAGGGGACAGGAGGCATTCAGACCACGCCCACCCATTTATCTTGTAGCGCTAACATAGAGGATGGTTAGGAAAGTGTCACTGGCACTGTACCGTCTCTTTCCCCTCCCCCTGACGTCTGTAACCATCGGGATGATGTTCCGAGCCGCAAAGCTTCCAGAAACAGCGATATTCCTATATAAGGGCTGCAGTGGACGAGTCATTTCAGTTCTTGGCGAGCAGCCGTGAAGAGCGCCGTGCCAGAAAAAGGATTGGAGACTGTGTACGTGTATCAGAGTAGTTGTACGTAATTGTGAGTGTGGAGTGCATCTGCGACAGACGAACTGGTGGATTGTAATTGTGTGCGCCACGTAATTATATGTAATTGGCAAGTGTTCCAACTGGAATTCGGTGGAAATAAAGAACATTTTGAGTTTGTGCAATTGGACTTTTGATTTCACGAAACCACAAAGTCACAGTATTCTATAAACAGAAAAGTTTGGTCAGATATTAATTTTGGAAATGAATATTTGTAGCTTTCACATCTTCCCTTTCTTTCATTAAACTAAGTGACCAAACGCAACATAAATTAACTAAAAACGAAAATAACTGAAGCGTGTTTATGAGGTATGAAATAATGCACGTAAATGAAATGCATTCCTTTATTGAGTTTTTCAAACAAAAATATATTAACTTACTGATTTGGCAGATATATAAGCAAAATAGGAGAAAAGTGGTGATATAAGGAGATTACAGGATTTTTAGTCTCTCCATTTTTCTTCCAGCTTCCTACCATCAAAAAATATTCCAAATTTTAGCTCCACTTCTCCCTTCGGCATATTAATTTTTCGTCTTAATGATTCCACTTTCATTTCTCCGATCTATTATGCACTTTTATATTAAACAACTCCACATACTTCATTATATTAAATCAAATTATTCTACGAAATTAAAATTGTGTTTCACTTTTCTGCCGCAAAATATATTTGAATGCAATCCAGGAAGATATTTTGAGGCCTAACTAGTCATATTTAATCCTGAAAAACGAGCAGATAACTGGTGAGTGATGATGGATGTGACTGTGGTTTTTATTGTGTTGTTAGCTGATTGATTTGCACGACTTTTACACAATTTATTTGTTTAATCAATCTAATTTAATTAAAAACACAAATGGTCAATGAAAGTCCATTGAAAACCTCTTTCCTAATCCTCTTTCACACGCGCACGTACACAAACGCAAATAAATGCCTTTGTTGGACAGGCAATTGCCAGATTTTATTTTTATGTATTTTTGCCTGCAGAGTATTTCAATAAGAGCGCCATAGTGAAAGATAATTTTCACTGTTCTCCAATTAATGGAACAAATGAAAAAAGCCGTGTGCAATTTTACCAAATTATTAAAGAAACACATATATGATGAAAATTTACGACTTTAGGAGATAAAAGTTGCGAGTCACATGCTGTAGATCAATTCATATTGAGGTTTTCAGATGGGTATTCCTTACACAGATTACAAGGACAAGAATTTGAAGCAGACCTCTTCTTTTTATTTCTGCACAGATAGACGTATCACTTTGTAGCAGATATGCTTTTCATGTTTACACCCTTTGCATTGTATTTTCAGTATCTATATAAGCGTATTCAATTCAAAATGTGTCGTGACGTTTTGAGTTCATTTTTTGATGCAAGTAACCGCTTCAGGAGAGTAATCTGAGGCAAAACCTGGGCCTGCCAGCACGGCATTCACCCCGAAGTGTACTGTTAGAGTAATGACAAACTAAAACGTAACCAAAAAATGACCTTAGCAATCTCACAGAAATTTAAAAAAAATATATATATATAAAAATTATAAAAAAGACATATGGATATTGTTGCGAGGCATTGTTTGGCTGCTACAAGAAAGAGAGAGAGAGAGAGATAGAAGCGAGGAGTAAAAGAAACATAGCGCCCAAGCCACGCCCATGCTCACACTAGCGCTGAGCTCTTGCCGAGGAGTGGCAGGGCAGGGAGAGAAGGAGTTAAAGAAGATTTTTGGACAATTCTCTCTGCTTCGCCTGCCACCACGAAAGGCCGTGAAGCTTTGGGAGATTTCGAGAAACTTTGCCAAAATTCGAGAAGAGCGGCTCGTGCATAAAAGCGACTGAACTGGAGTAGACAGTCAGAGTCGGCAGGGAGCTGTCAGTCAGGAACAGAGTCGCTAGTGAGCTGTTTATTCTGTTTGTGGACATGTGAACTGTACCGAGTCGAGCCGAGAGCTAATAACCGTGCAGTTATTTTAAGGTGAATTATTTTGTTTGTCTCCGTGTGGTGAAGCCAAAAGAGACTGTGTTGGTGTATGTTACGTCATTCTGCTGCTAAGAGCTCTACAACAGTATCTTTCTACGGAAATAAAGAGCATTTTGTATTTCTGCAAACTTGACTTTTAACACACAAAGTCACAATATTTATTGCGTAACCACTCAACACTATCCACATAACCTACTGCTGACAAATTCGTGGTGTCTTACGCTAGCGATACAACAAGATCTGTGCCTACAGATTTCACGAAACTCCTATATTAACTGAACACAACACACTTTGAGGAAGATTTAAAAGACACATGCCATTTTGACCGTCTTCTATTGCTGAGAGGATGAGAATTCTCTTGAACTCCATGTTCGCCGTTCTATATCTCCAACACACATCGTACGGAAGTATTACATAACTGGAATTCTAGATGCAGTAGCTAGACAAATTACGTTATACAGTATGTCATGGCACACTTCTAAATGAACACCCAGTATACTCCATTGTACACTGAGGTATAAATGTTTTTGCTGCAAAGTAATTACTACTACTTCTAGAAGACTTTAACCTTGGATGGTTTTCTTTCTTGGTTTTAATTCATTTAAATTTCCATTTTGGGTTAGGTTTATGCATGCTATGACTAAAACAAAAATATGCAATTAGTTATCTGTTCCCTTTATTTTCAAATAGGTGAGAGTAACGTTCAGGAACACAATTACTGTTTATTTTATTTTGGCCCACCTTGCCATTTAACATAGAATCGGTTACGTAGGATTTTGGAGTCGATCTCATTTAAGCTTTTGTTGATTGAGAGAATCTGCTACATGAAACTTACCAGACTATAAATGTCATTATATCGACCTACAGTAAGCAGTTGACTGCAACCATGCTTCAGTGAGCCCCAGTGTATGGTGAATATGTAAACCTGGAAACTGACTTGCAATATCTGGTATAGAAATTTGGATTTTGGGGATATCATCCAATCTGCAGAAAGTTGTCTATAGTGCAATGCTCTAAGATTCAGGAAACTAGCAACCTACATCTTATCCAAAGTTATGATTAAACAGAGGAGTAATGAAGAAGATAGGTCTTGGATTTCTCCAAAATGACGGCTAATGTCTTATTGACAGACGTGAGTATTATGTGAGATAATGAAAACAATTTATAGCAATCTGGACAATGCAGCTTCCACTTTATCTGTAGTCCTTAGTAAACAATAGACAAACTCTAGGAATGTCGAAAGTGACTACTAAAATTTCATGGAGAAACTAAGCCAAGCTTAAAAATATGGAATTTAGCATAAATTATTAAAAAGATACATAATTTTTTACCATAAAAGCAAATAAGCGAATTAAGTAATATAAAAATTTGGAGCTGATGGAGAAAGTACTTCTTTATTACTTTATTCTTTCCCATGGACATCTGACCCACATTTGTGAGTAAACAAAAGCGGATTCAAGCCAAACTTAGAAAACTGGAAACCGAATACTAAAATTGATCCAGTTAATTGGTGAGTAAACAATACTGAAAGTTTGACCACAGGCGGTGTTTCTTTTTCTCTTTTAGACGAATGGCTGTAGATAGTTACGTAGCTTGAATTGGAACTACGGTACCTAAAATGTACGAACTCCATATAATAAATTTGCTATCAGGATTGAAGAACAGTCATTTAAGAAGATTCTATTTTCAAGCGTCTATAACAAGATACAACTCTCAAAAGAAATACATACACTACATGTCACTTGCTATGGCTACATTAACTTCTAATTCAATTTGTTTGTTACAAATGACACAGAAAATATATACACTGGATCAAAAAATGCAAATATATCCCGAAAAGAATCATTTGAAGAACAAACAAAAATAGATTGCTTTATCCCCTAACGTTGTTTGCCTCTTTCAAAATTCATCGAACTTCAAAGCATAAAACTCAATATTATAATTATGACAAAGTAAATTTCATTCAATTTCATGCAAATGAACAGTTTTACAGTTTTTGTTTTGTGTGCATTTATCATTTTAATTGAAATAGAATTAATGTGTCATATATTTTGCTAGGGATGCCATAATTACATTATTAAACTGTGATGAAACTGTGATGAAAAAAACAAGCACAAAAATTAATATTATTTAACTTTTGAAAGCAATCCTACAATTTCAGTTACAGCTCTCGTGTTTGTAGACAATTATAATTATACCTTCATGAGGACAATTACTCAATCTAACGCAATTTATAAATTCAACAAATCTGGCTTTCTTTCTATAAGTCATATTCAAGAAACGTACTGCAACCTTTCTTTTGAAGCAAAATATTTAAAAAATTGAAATACGAGGGCTATCACAAGAGGCAGACTGCATTTAAATGTTTACATAACCTTTTCTAAAGCAGTCACCTCCTATTTCAATGCACTTTTTATAGCGTCTCTGACAGTTCTTGAACGCGTGCTGCAGACCATTCTTTGTCAGGTCCTCACTTTTCTTGAGCACTGCTTCAGACTTCTCAAATCGAATACCCCTAAGCTTTGTCTTTGTTGATCAGCTGCAACATCATGATCCTGAAAGAAAACAAGCCAGGACAGTGTGGAAATCGCCAGGTTCTCTAAAACCAAAAAAAGGCAAAAGTTGTTACATTTGCAGGGAAAGTGATGGTGATCACATTTGTTATTGTAATGGAATGATTTACCAGCATGCAGTTCCCCCTTAAACTACTGTTACAGCAGTATACTACACGTCAGTATTTGCTGTACCGAGGAAGTACAGTGCAAAGAAACGAACAGAGATTTCTCAGACTGGGTGGGGACTTCATCATGATAATGCACGGCCTCACGTTGCAAATCACGTCATGCAGTTTCTGGCTCGATTCAACATTACCTGTGTACCACATTCACCTTATAGCCCCGATCTTGCACCCTGTGACTCTTTTGATTCCCATCACTAAAAGAAAAGCTTAGAGGTATTCAATTTGAGAACTCTGAAGCAGTGCTCAAGAAAAGTGAGGCGATTCTCAAGGATCTGACAAGGAATGGCCTGCAGCACGTGTTCAAAAACTGTCAGAGACACTATCAAAAGTGCATTAAAGTAGGAGGGAAATTTTTTGAAAAAAAAAATCATGTAAAAATTGAATTGCAATAATAAACATCTGTGGGAAAAAACAGTCTCAGTCGTCGTTTATCAGTCCTCGTATATGCTCTAAATTGCTGATTCACAAAGAACAGCCAACTGTATAAAAGAATTTTGGACATTTATCGAGATCCATGAAAATAAATGTCACTGTTTGTTAATAACTTCACTCCTATTCAAACATTTTAACACCTTTAACCCTTTATGAGTACCTCTATGAGCATATTTTCAAGAAAATGGGTTTCAAACAGGGCTTTAAAGCAATATAATATATTAAACATTCATAACTTAGAAAAATTAATTAGCTATTCCGAATAATACCTATGGATCCTCTCAGATTAATAGATTTTTAATTAAGTGATATAAATAGATACTTTATAATTGTTCATTCGCTGCTAAGAATTTTACATGTTTAAAATAAACAACATTTTCCCTTTATTCTTTGTGCCATGAATTTAAGTAATTTTATTTGAAATTTACTTATGTACTTTACACAATTAAATTTTAAGAGATTCATATTTAAGTTTGTGGAATTAACATAAAGACAAAAACATTGATAGCTTTCTAATACTTTCCATGTAACTTTAACACTTATATAAATTCACACAGTAATATTTTATTGTTAATTACAATAAAATAAAGATCTAAAATAAATTTACAGCAGCAAGGTAAGGAGTTTAATATCTCAAAACTTCATATAGATGTTATTTCAGTTAATTTTCCTTTAAATCATCCGTTTTTGAATATCCCTGATAAAGATTTAACAAACATCTGGTACAGGTATTTATGTACATAGCTGTGATTCCATTTCTGTGAATTATTTTACTGGCATTAATTTTGCTAAGTTTAACGTAAGACAAAATTCACTGCCCTATAATTTTTTCTCATACGCTATAAGACAATACATATTGTTCAACGAATATCAATGGTTATAAGCACGTACAAAAATGTTCACACTTTTGAGGCTAAGGATTTTTACTGCAGTCTGTTTGCAATTCTCCTCAACACTACTGTATGTGATAGTCTGTGAAGGGGGAAAACTGTTGACTTCCCTCGCCTTTAATTTCCAAGAGAGAAGTGAGAGATGTGGGTGTGTGCGTGTGTATGTGTGTGTACTCTAATAATTAAGAGAGGACGCAATATCGATTGTTGCGTTGTGTATGGCTGTCTAAACGTGGAGCTCCAGCGAGAATAAACAACGCTGTATCCATGGTAAAAACAAGCTGGCTTGATAACCACATCCTGCCTGTTAAATTAACACAGATTTTAAGACTCTTGTATATAACAAGTGATACATTTACTACAACATACAGCGCTGAATATTATCAAGTGAAGCTTATAGTAGGTAAGCACTAGCGGAGATCCAGGTCTTGGAAATACGTACTGGAATTAAGGTTAACAAGTCAATCTTGTCAATGTAAGTTATGTTATATTTCCTTATTTCACTTCTAATTGAAATTACACACCGAATATAAATATATTTCTGTAAAATTTGTATAATATTTACACTCGACTTTTCAGAATTAAAATACCGGTTTAAGTTTGTTTACGCGTATCATATGACATGATTTCCCTTATCAGCTGACACGGGCTTTTCCATAAGTTTGTGACATTTTGCCTACGTCCTCTACAGCTCACATCCTCAGAACACATAATAATGACACAAAGAACTTTTACTCGTAAATTTAATACAAAGAACCTTTTCGCCGGGTGCAAACACCTCTTGTCTTCGAGCTTAAAAAAATACTGGTTTAAGCTTCCGTAAACTACGGAACAAGGAACATTTTAACATAGGCTAATACAAACGTGTGCAAATAATTAGACTCATTCATTTTTTTTTTTTTTTTTACTTTGCTTCAGTTTAACATTCAAAATAATAGTTATTTACCGCCGTAACCTATTTCAATTTGCCGTAATTCTTTTCAATGCTATAATATGAAGTATATTAAATGAAAGCTCTGTCTTAATAATAGCTGGGGGATTTTTATTTTACTTATAGTAATATGATGGTAGCTCTGAATTAATAGCTGCCACTTTCTTCATGTCTGTTTATCCAACTGTTTGGTGATATTGCTTTTATTTGGTGATTGTAGTAACTGAAGATTGTTAATATTTGCCTTTATTGTGATTTATGTATAATACATACTCAGTATTTATTATTAATTGATATCAAGCCAGGTAAAATCGTGTATCTTATCCTTAGCATTCACATTGATTCAAAAGTGAGGTTATGGGTAAAATTGCAGACTCATCCCCATGGAAAGTAGCTGTAACTGAGAGTCCTTTGAAGGAAAGTCTTTATTCACAACGTGAAATAGCTAAGAAATTGTGTATTTCACAAAAATCTGTTAGTTGCATTAATCAAGCTTTAACATTCGGTAAGACGTTGACCTCACAAAGGGATGGAAAATGCGGGAGGAAAAGAAAGCTATCATCAAGGATACAAAGATAACTTGTGCAGGTGGAAAAACAAAATAGAAGAGCAGCCAGCATTGACCTCAGTAATCAACTAAAGCAGTACGGTACAGTAGTTCGCAGAAGATTATGTGAAGCAGGTTTACCAGCTCGCAGGACTCGTAAAAAGGCTGCAATGGCAAAAAAAAAAAAAAAAAAAAAAAAAAAAAAAAAAAAAAAAAAAAAAAAAAAAACCGTTTAGAATGGGCCAAAGAGATGCAGAAACATCCAGTGGAATTTTGGGGAAAGGTAAATAGTATGGAAGTTGTATATATCATAAAATTAAAGTATGTACATGTAAATTTTATGGAAATGAAACAAACAGCCTAAACTTTGTTTATCTAATTGCTGGTTTTGTTATAATATCTTCGAGCAGCTTAAAACTGTTTAATATTAATAGAGGTTTTTATTGTTTCAGGTAATTTTCTCAGATGAATCCATGTTTGAAGTATGTGAAGAGTGCATCCAATATGTGAGAAGGACAGATAAAGAAAGAAGCATTTTCCTCTCAGTGTATGGATCAAAGAGTAAAGCACCCAACATCAAAAATGGTCTGGAGCTGTATGTCTGTCCATGGACCTGGAGGATTATACATAGTTGTGGGATCTATGGAGCAGAAACAGTATAAAAGTGTATTAGAAACAGACTACTTCCGCAAAGTAAAGAATGGTTTCCAAATGGTGATTTTGTGTTCATGCATGACAGTGCTCCCTGTCATAGAGAAAAATCTGTAACCCAGTTCCTCAAAGAAAGCAATGTAAAAGTACTACCATGGCTGGGGAATAGCCCTGATTTAAATCCATTAGAGAATCTGTACAGTATTGTTAAACCGATACTGAAAAAATTGAAAATAACAACAAAAGTTTAGCTTATTGAAAGCCTGATAAGCATTTGGCACAGAGATGAAAAAATAAAGGAAAAGTGCTCCACCCTTGTAGAGAGCATGACTAAACGCATCAAAATGGTGATAAAGGCTAAAGGATTGCATATAAAATATTAAGAGTTGCAAATAATATTTTGTAATATTATTTCTGTTAAATAAACTTAAAATAAACGGTTTATGCTAAAAATTTCGCCATTGAGTCTAATATATTGCACACGTCTGTATCTTCTATATATAAGCTTGCAACTAAGGAATTACAGTATAATATATTATACAACAAAAACAGAGCCGACTCTGGAAGCGTATATTTTCCACATGGTATACACGACCGGTACAATGGTGTCACGGTACGCTCTTCTTAGGTACGTGCTGCTGAATCCTCTCATAAGTGAGTCTAAGTTACTAAATGTGCACTGATAGCCGAACGATTAGAGAAAGTATATAAGAGCTAGACCTACAGAGGTTCGAATTACACACACACGCACGCGCGCACGCACACGCACACACACAGCTCGCCTCGGTAGCGTCGATGGTAGCATGCCTGCCTCACGTTCAAGAGTTCCCTAGTTCGAATCTCGGTCAGGATGAGTTACCTGGATAAGGTTTTTCCGGGGTTTTCCCTTATTCTCAAAGGCGAATGTCGGGAAACTTTAATCTCCATGAAACCTGGGCTCATTCATCGTCCGATATGACTTAACGTTGCAAGACGTAAATTACAAAAAAAAAAAAAAAAAAAAAAAAAAAAAAAAAAAAACACCTCACCCACCCATACACACGCACACATGTATTTTTCCCCGTTATGGTATTAAGTGCGTATGCTTCGTAAAACGCGAAAAAAATAGAACAGAGACGTACAAAGGTTAACAATAGAAGTTAAATGGGCTGACTTATGTGAATTCTTCATATAGTATGTTTTAGTTTCAGGTGTTTGAGGACTGCCACGTCTGACGTCAAGCGTTTTACAGAGGAAGCCTGGATATGACACCAGAGAATTACGTGGCATTAATCTTTCTCATAAGTTTCATTTTTGGTCCCTAAACCCTTAAGGCATTTTACCGTGTTACAACTTCCTTTTATTCCTAGGCTTTCTGGTAAAATATTACAGAAAATATCATTTTAAAATTATTCTTTCACACAGGTTTTGTTAATGATTTTGATTCACCTGTTGATATTTTCAGAGAGGAAGACAGTACTATCATTGCTATTCCAATGCGATGGCCTGGATATGTGTAGCTTTCCTGAGCCTTACGCAATTATGAGGATAATTTAAAGACTACCTCGTCCTTTGATGGCTTCTAGAGTTTGAGAGGCTTGTTTCTGTTATTTGACATCTTTGTGGCTTTCTTAGCCATGAAGGAGCTCTGTTCTCGAACGGCTTCTTGGCAGCCTTCTTAGACGAAGTCCTAGATGAGGATTTCCTGACCTTTTTAATGACGACATTCTCACTTTCTTGGAAATTTGATGCGACGAATGGAAGGTTCCGAAATTCTGCAGGACTTCGGGGCTAGCATGAAGGAGTAAGAGCCTCCTTCTAAAGCTTCAGAGATAATATAAAATGTATATTTAAGAACGCCCAGCTAAATGGTCATCAGGACCCTGCGACACAAATAAATTTCCCATAAAAGGCGAAAAACATAAGTGGTGTAATAGTTTCTTTGTAAATTCCGATAAAGGGTTATGTTAGCGTTAGAGAAGCACTTACTATTTATTAACTATTATAAAGCTTTTGAAAAAGTATCACAAATACCGTGGAAAATTTTAAATAATAGGGGCATACCTTTACAACTAATTGAAGTTATAAAAAGTATGTACATTGACACAAAAATGAAAATAAATAAAAGAGAACCAGCAACAGTTAAAGATGGCGTAAGACAAGGTTGTTCTTTATCAACAGCACTTTTTAATTTGTATGTTGACGAAATAGTAAGTATTTGGTCGAATAAAGTCAATGGAGGCATTAATGTATCAGGAGCTAAATTGAAAACTATGTTGTATGCAGTTGATCAAATAATAATGGCCACAAATGAAGATGACCTGCAGAAAATGCAGTATAGTCTAGATAAAATTGCTACAGAATATGGTGTGAAAATATCAGCAAATAAATCCAAAACCACTGCATTTAAAGGAATTAATCCAGTAAGATCAAAAATAGTGTTAGATAACATAATAATTGAGCAGAAATCACACTTTAAGTATTAAGGATGTAATGTCTCGTACCAAGGGGAAGCTGATATAATAGAGAAAATAAATAAATTTAACCATATAACAGACACAATAAAAAGAACATAAAAAATAAAGCAAGGAAGGACTCTATAATAATACTATACAAAACAATGGCAATACCAACTCTGCTCTATGGAGCAGAAACATGGACACTAAGAAAAAGAAATGCTACGAGAATACAGTCATCAGAAATGAAATTCATAAGAGCAATAGCTGGATATAACAAAATTGATAAAAAAACGTAGTCAGGATATTAGGACAGAATTAAAAGTAGAAGAAATAAACCATACTATTGAAAGAAGTAGAAATCAATGGAAAGAACATGTTCAGAGGATTAATAATAACAGAATACCAACAATAGCCTTAAACTATAAACCTATAGGAAGAAGAAACCAAGGAAAACCGAAGAAAAGATGGGCAGACCAATTTGGAGCTGGAACGGGTTAAACAATCCAAAGCCGTGAGGTAGAAGAAGAAGAAAAAGAAGAAGAAGAAGAATTATGTTAGCAACATAAAAGGAGTACTAGTCTGCAATTAAAATTAGCCTCTGATGGAAATGAACAAAAATAAGGAGAGAAAGAAAAGGTTAATAACCCTATAGTGCTAATTTAGTGACTAATTACAATCTTGGGTTCTTGATACCTATGCTTTACTGCAGAGCCTCCATGAAAATATTCCGATACACGGAGATAACCTAGAAAGTAGTTTCGTCTTCAAAGTGTATTGCGGGGTAATAGAAATTGTCTCTGCACTTTATTTGAAATGCATGAATTTAGATGACAAGGAGTAAAGCGCGCTTTCGAGATATTCGTCATGGTGGAGCATCGACTGAAGGCCATGATCTGTAATCGGTCTCCAGGCTGTATCACTGCTTTTTATATGTATTTCCCTTTATCGGTTTACCAACATCTTCACATTCTCGTATGTGGTTTTCTAAGTTAAAATAAGGAATCTTTTCTCAGTTATATATTGTCACAACCTGACCAGGATATTAAATGATTAGGAAGCCACGTGGCCAGGTCGCACCTCAGGGACTAATAATTCAGATGTAGCCATGCTCAGGAGAGGTTCGATTGCATTACAAATACTGAAACTACAATTTATACACGTAAGGTTTACTACTAAGGTTTACTAATAGGAAGCACTCAATTGGCCACATTATCTTATAGAGAACGGACCTAGGTCCGTCTTTGACCAAAGCTGGCAAACAAGAGGGAGAGGAAGCTTGTTGCGTGCTTCACAGAGGCAGGAGCGGTCACCTGAGGTGACGTCACACGTACCACCATAGTCAACTGAGTCACTATTTGTATTAATCAAAACAGTCACTTGTGACAATATGAATTATATCGAAGTTTAATTAGAACTTTCTTTTAGGGCAATTTTAACTGAATTATGCTGTACTTTTACTGTATGTCTCTTATACTATTATAATAGAGTTCCCTAAGCTAAAAGGCAACTAGACTTAGAATCAGTAGTGACTGCAGGAGTAATTCCAGGTCAGCACTATCCTCTAAAATACACATAGTGTTTTAGCCTACCAATTCCAAGGTTGACGTTCAAATCCTGCTCAGATCGGCTATTTATGAAGTGTGCTTAAAAGCGACACTCTCATGTCAGTAAATTCCTGCAGGACCAAATTCCGGCGCTGATATGGCCCTGGTAATTGAATAAATTAGATTGAAGAAACTAAATATAGATAGGTATATATGAATTTTGACTTATCTTATTAGGTTGTCTTGTAAGTAATGTCGGTTTTTTGATGTGGCATTTTGGAACATTTATTGAGTTTCTTTGGTTTGCCAAAGCAACTTACAGGATGCCGTGGCTAGTGTTGCTTACACTGCGAGTATGCATCGGTCTTCAGTTGTTAATAAACAATCGCAAGATGCAGATAACAAAGTTCGAACTTATAGTTCTTCTAAGGCACTATTGGAAACAGTATTATGAAGCCGCTTCCTCAGCTCGAAGCATGTGTGAACTGGAAGGTGTTGTTAGTGATATATGATATCATATGATTTGTTTATTGTGCATATTCCAAAATTTTACAATTTACAGCTTTTGGCTACATTATTTGTATTTACCTTGTTGCTACCTTGGCTTGCATGACACCCTGGTCTGTAGCTCTGCCAGGTAGCTCTTAATCTCCATACCTCCTTGATTACTTAATTAGTCACTTTCTTTCCCCTCATCTTCATTTATTATATTCTTTACATTTCTGGTCCATTCTTCTTTTACTTTCTGCAAGAACTCACCAATACTTCTAGCGAGCGTGTGACAGAACGATGGTTCCAACGTTCCAACAATGGAGATGAAAACACTGAATATCTACCACTTTCTGGAAGACCTGTAGTATAGTATACTGAGGATACAGGCAAAATTTTGCGAGAAAATTTGCAGAAAAGTACCCTATGCTTTCAGGAGATCATGGTGCATTATACATCGCCACATTAAGGCATTTGAAAAATCATGCAGAAGCTGCAGATCTGTACCGCTTGAACTGACACCTTAACAGGCTGAACGTAGAATGGGTATCTGTCCTCAGTCTATCTGTAATCCCATGGATGATAAAGTTGTAAGGATAAATATTAATTTTGATGAAAAATGGGCATATTAGCAAAAGCCCTGGTGCCTCGAAACAATAGCTTGATCTCCGCCAACCTGCCAAAGTCATCGTTAAAAAAGTCAGTTTGGTCCCAAAGTAATGTAGTGTGTCTGGTGGAATTTTGAATGTGTGAACCACTGGGTGTTTGATTCAAACGGGCAGGCGGTTGATGCGGATACAGTTCTTAACAACTAGAACTAGTTCATGAAATTTTGAGACGGAGGTACCCAGAATTAGTTAACCAAAATAGAGTTCTATTGCGAAAGAACAATGAAACACTCCATACTACATGAACAACCACGAAAAAAATTCAGGAACTGGGAGGAATCGAAGTGCTACCACATCCAGAATACAACCCTGGTCTCGCTCCATCAGAGTATCATCTTTTTCGATCCATGGCCCATTTTCTACGTGTAAGAAACTTTGACAACTTTGAGGCACTGCAAGTGGATATCACCGAATTCATCGCGCCAAATATCTGAGACTGACACTTTCGTGGAATAGTAGATCTTGCTGAACGATGTCCCCAATACCGTAGAATCTAATGGTCTATATTCTGCAAATTAGGTGAGCGAATATCAAAGCGCACTTCAAAAATTTTTTTCTTAAAAATTACGTTACCTTTGAGACAGTATATAACATAAATTCTCACAAATCAAAAAATTACACTTTCAAAAAAAATTGTTTCGAGCACTTCATGAGGCAATTCCTAATAATTTTGTAATGAGAAAAACAAATATGACTATGAGAAAAAAATTTATTAGCTCTAGTTTCTATGATATACACAAGGTGGAAGTATTACATATTAAAGGATTGAGAGAAAGTGATACATTTTAATTACATGCATGCTAACAACAATGAAAGTACATTTGATTTTTTAACTGGTAATTACACGTTAAGAGTTCTAAATTGCTGGAAAAAATACTTCGGAGATAGTCATGTCTGAAGAGAATCATGTGGTGGCCTATTGACTTCGTCGTCTTTTAGCTTGCCTCTTGTGATGGAGTTCCGCGGAGTCCCTATACAAAGACCAGCAGTAATCCGCAAGCATTACTTCATTCCAATGGCCCTGATATCTTTGTTCCATAACAGAAATGTCCTGATGGAATCTCTCCTCATGTTCATCACTAAGAGCTCCACAACTAGAGGGTAAAGGTCGAGGTGGGATTGGAGAAAATGGATCTCAAGGGACATGTTACATCCAAGGTTACGGTATTTTTCAGGAGCACTGTCACCAAATGCTTGTAGTTGTCATCTCTTTTGTTGCCTAAAAATCAATGAACAAAAAACACCCTTGAAGGCTTCCCAAGATTCCTTTTCTTTCCCCTCCAAAATTTTGTCAAATGCAGGATCCTTTACAAGTTCTCTTATTTGTGGTCCGACAACAATGCCTCCCTTAACTTTTGCATTACTTAATTTCCAAAATTTCTCTCTGATTGTGTTTTGTTATTTGACAGGTGTACCAACTCCCCAAAAAATTCGCCTAAATTTAAAATCTTCACTCCAAAAATGAAATGCTACTTTATCTTCAAAGCAAGAGCTAATCTATCATTTATGGTGGCTTTTTTTTAATTCAGCAGATGGAAGTGCATGTAAATTCACTATTTATAAGCTCGAAATATTTTCATTGTTGCCCAGTGTTATTAGGAGATGTGAAAAGGTTTTTATCTTAGCTTCAATAAATGACAACTTTCTTCATTAACTTTCTCACAGAGTATAACTTATCGGATAAACTGGAGAATTTAGGTAAACTCGAAAAGTAGTTTATTTTATAACGGCTACAGGACATTACATTACATTATAGTATATGGACATAGCAACCAGGCAGAAACAAATCTAAGACATCAATGAAGCAGATGGAAGATTCTGCGCAACGTACCTCTGGTAATATGGTTGCACCCATTCATGCTCTTTAAAGTGATAATAGAGAACTATTGCAATACAATTCACTGATCAACAATAAACGCAGAACAGAATGCTGCCAGGTAGTGCATTATTTCGAATTCTAAGGGTATACATATCATCTCGGTAGCTCAGATGGTTTTGCACTGGCCTACCATTCCCAAGGTCGCGAACTCAAACCCTACTTCAACAGACAGCTGGTAACCAATGTATCGTTCCAGACATGGAGATAGAAGAGAAAGTACAATTCCCTCAACAAACATCCAACAGTTTAACTTATTCACGTCCAGAGACGATGCAACTCCAACCTGCTAATGTCACAGGTGACAACCAATCATCTGTGCCCAGTAAGATTTGCACCAATGTTCTAGTTCCAAAAAATGGCATTATAAATCACGAGACCTCCAATGCGCGAGTCTTAACTTTTTTGGAGAAGAGGAAGAACGTTCTCATGCAGTAGCTGTAGCAGACTTCACTGAAGATGACTCGGACACGAGATGAAAAACGTTTTTGAAGGAAAGGTGAACATCGACCAGTTTGAGTGAGTCCTCTTAAAAATTAGGCATGCCAGCTACTCATATTTATATTTGTAAGAAACAAATTTACTAGTAGCTACATAGATGATACAAATAAGTCATGCCTATGGTTCCGAAAAAGGTAGCTACATTTTAATATAAAAGTATATCGTTAAACATGGCAGGGAACAACTCATATAGAAAAGCAAATCATAAAAATATTTTCCAGATGTAAATACTCGGTTACTATCCATGCAAAGTACTTGCCGAATTAGGCACCCAGAGCGGCGGAGGAAAACTCCTCAAGTCAGGTCAAATCCGCCCGAGATTGGGCACAAAAAGGCTTACACACCATACGGTAAAAGTAATAGAAATGCAATCAACAATCAACACTAACAAAGTTATCTGGAATTTATTGACGCTACTGAAAAAAATTAAAATAATGTGGGATGAACATAATTTTATTGTGCCTTAGGTTATCGTTTATATTTGCTCCGCTGGGATATACACATGCTACTTCTTTATCGCTTCGCCACATTGTCACTACATATGTGAGAGACGACGAAAATAGGAGTCGAATTGCATTTCAAAGCCCATTGTGTGTCCCTATCTGGCGGATGCTCTACGTGTTGCTAAGTGATATATGTGTTGATTCTGGTGATTCGGTGGATCATGCATTTTCCCCACCACTGACCTAAACAACAAACGTTGACATTTCGCGTAACGAAACATCAATGTTTCAGAGAGCGAAATGGAGAAGGGTTTTAATGACTGTGTTGACACTGTATGCAACATTTTGTATTTTAGGTTTCAATAACACTTACGCCTGGTGCCGAAACTCATTTAATAGAGCACCTGCCTGTTCTAGGATCGGATTCCCATCTGGGCTCGAAATTTAAAACTAGAAGGTTTTCCATATATCTAGAGCCCGATGTGTGAATGTAAATATATTTGTGAGTGTGTTATCGGATATTTATTAACAATATAAGTGCGTCATATCATATCTACAATAAAACAATTAAATGGGCACAATTTAACAATAAAATAAGATTACTTATCACCGCTGCAAATTAAGTACGTTCAGTTGCTACAGTCATAGCGTGAAAGCTTCCTCATACTGTTCTGAATTAAGCATTCTCTTTTAACACTTTTTTGATTATTTTGTCATTGGACATATATTACAGGTGTAGAATGTATAACGAAGTGGCGCATTTTTATACCAGTACACATAGAGATCTATTGCACAGGGTCATCGAAAGAGGCTACACGGTTTCACGAAAGCATATCTCCTATTGTAATTGAGATGAATTCAGGGAATTTATTGGATTGGTAGGGCAGGTCTTGCTCAGTGGCTTCCTAGAAGCCCTAACCTGACACTCTAGAATTTTTATGGGGATATTTTAGAAACATTGTATATATTAATCCTATCGGAGTTCTGCAACATTTTAAGGCACAAGATCGCAGATGTTCTTGCAACAATCACGCCTGAGAGATACAGCGTTGTTAAGCGGAAATCGACTATCGGCTTGATGATTGCAGAACAACTATTGGATCGCACGTAGAAACATTCTAAGGTGAGAAAGAAAACTTTCTGAGTTGACGATAATATCTCCTTAGCTATGTAGTTTTTTCCATTTTTAATTGATGCAAACTTTTTCGATGATACCGAATGATTCTCTTTCAGGAGAAACGAATGAAATGGAGGATCCAAGAGGCGTACGAAGGTTATTAAAAGCTCCAGTCTTAAAAAAACCGCCCCATTACTTCAGGAGCCCATAGAGAGCGATGAAGGACCCCTCGACCAAGTAGCCTCTCGTATACATGGCTAGCGTTTTTTTTCCCCCAATGAACATGAACTCCGCGCTATCTATATGGTACCACCTAACACCATGAAACCTGTAAATACAGCTGGAAGTTGAGAAGAAAACGGAATAAAAGGAAATTATGCAAATAAAATAGTGGTAGATAGAAACCAAAATTCTAATCGTCTACGGAAAAAAAAAAAAAACACGAAATAGACAAGCTCATGGTGTGAAGTGGATAAAACACCGCACCAGCCCCTCCAGATTAAAAGTTTCACACATTACCACGAGAACATCTTGATCTGTAAATGATACGTTACTCACAACCTGATGAAGTGAAGTTTGTCGTCTTGTTTATTTCAAGATTAAAGAAAAGCGCACAACGGAGTGCGGTACGACTCTTTCTAAAGGGCAAGAGGTTTATGTAAATAAGAACATAGTCTCGCATAATAAAAATTCCAAGTTTGCAGATTACTTGCTTACTTTTACTCTCGCCACTCGAGGAGGCCACAAAATCTTGTGCGGGCAAGAACACGACCAAAACAAGTTCTAAACCCCCCTTACCATGTTTGTGTATGTATGGGGCATGATGAGGGAGCCAGATGGAGCCAGAGAAAAGGCAGAGCGATGTGTGGGCGGTGAAATTAAAGGGGAAAGACTTTTCTGTTAAAAAAAGCGAGACAGCTCCTGATATTCGTGTATATATTTATGACGTGGAATTCCGGCAGGAATTAACACCTTTCCAGAGAAATTAAATAAACGTAAAATAATATATACAGCTATTTCTAATATCAAGATCATTACTTAATTACAGAGATTTATTTTCTTCTCCTGGCACAGAAAGTTTACCCACGAATGAGAAACATTTTACACGCAAATTTAATACAGTTTTTTTTTTTCAAGGAAAAGTATTATTTGGCGCTCCTCCAATCCAGACAGAAAGATCTAATTCGTGTACTCACATGATTTCCTTTATTCACTCTGGTACAGACTTTCTTAAAAAGTTTATTCCTTTGTCTACTTCATACACTCAGATAATCGTTTGTAGAAAAACGTTTACTTACAAACATGATTCTAATAGCTGCAATGGAAATATGGAAATACAGGAGGCCTATGCGATAATCTGGTATTACAATACCTGACCACTATAAGTTTATTTTGACATTACTTTCATTTTACATCGCTAGAAGTTATAAAGAAAATAACAACTTTGTATTTTAGTAATAAAATAAGTATTTGAAAACATGGAATAACTCATTAAACAGTTATATCCAAAAAGAAATTATTTTATACAAACCGTGTGTTAAAAAGGAAGCAGTAAGTGTGAGATAGTAACAAATGTACTTTTTCATTTCAGTTAAGTGATCTGATATTTTATGAACAAGTATATGTTCATTGTACTTTATGGGTTCACAAAATTAAAAGTCCAAATTGCAGAAATTCAAAATGCTATTTATTTCCATACAAACACGCTTTTTGTACAATATTGGCAGCAAGATGACGTAACATAAACCAACACAATCTCTCGTCACTTCTGCACACGCGAATAAACAAGAGAGTTCACTTTCAATTCACAGCTGCACGCGCAGAATTATAAATCAGATTATGACTCTCCGAACAACTAACCTGCCTTCCTTTTTATACCTCTACTCATATTTATAGAAATTAATCGAATGACCAAAACGGCACTAGAACCTTCCAGTTATCTATCTTTATCTGTTTCGGCAAGCTTTTTATCTCCGCGCTGTACCTTTCACTTTTTTTTTACTTTACAACCTCCAACGTTAAGTCATATCGGACGATGAATGGAATGGGTGAAATGATGCTAAAATGTGCCCAGGGACCATAGAGCTTAGAGTTATCCGACATTCGTCTTTCAGGATAAGGGAAAATTCCGGAAAAAAACTTATCCATGTAACTCACCCTGACCGAGATTCGAACTCGGGACCTCTCGAACGTGAGGCAGACATGCTACCACCACGCTACCAAGGTGGGCGTACCTTTCAGTTACCTAACTTTATCTATTTCGGCAAGTTTATCTCCGCGGTGTGTCTTTCAGTTATCTATCTTTATCTGTTTCGGCAAGCTTTTTATCTCCGCGGTGTACCTTTCAGTTATCTATCTTTATCTGTTTCGACAAGCTTTCTATCTTCACGCTGTATCTTCCAGTTATCTAACTTTATCTGTTTCGGCAAGTTTTTTATCTCCGCGGTGTACCTTTCAGTTATCTATCTTTATCTGTTTCGGCAAGCTTTTTATCTCCGCGGTGTACCTTTCAGTTATCTACTTTATCTGTTTCGGCAAGTTTTTTATCTCCGCGCTGTACCTTTCAGTTATCTACTTTATCTGTTTCGGCAAGTTTTTTATCTCCGCGGTGTACCTTTCAGTTATCTATCTTTATCTGTTTCGGCAAGCTTTTTATCTCCGCGGTGTACCTTTCAGTTATCTACTTTATCTGTTTCGGCAAGCTTTTTATCTCCGCGCTGTACCTTCCAGTTATCTATCTTTATCTGTTTCGGCAAACATTTTATCTCCCCGCTGTACTTTCCAGTTAACTATCTTTATCTGTTTCGGCAAACTTTTTGTCTCCGCGCAGTACCTTTCAGTTACCTATCTTTATCTGTTTCGGCGAAATTTTTTCTCCGCACTGTACCTTTCAGTTGTCTATCTTTATCCGTTTCGGCAAGCTTTTTATCTCCGCGCTGCGCCTTCCAGTTATCTATCTTTATCTGTTTCGGCAAGAGGTTGCAAGAGGTATCAATGCTCGACAATACCATACAGAATTATTGTAAGTTTGTGGTAGACAGACTTTACCATATCGTACCGTGGCTAGGTGGGTGAATTCATTTCGTAGAGGAAGGGAAGACGTTCATCAAGAACATGGAGCTGGCAGTATGATCAGTACTGGTGAATGTGACATAGATAAATTATGTGCATGTGAAAGAACACTTTGTGCCGTCGCCTCCAACGTGTGTTGAGGCGAGTTCATCATGTGAGATTACCTTTAAGCACTACAATAATGTGAAAACGTTTATATATTGTTAATTCAAATGTTGCCAGCAATTATTGAATGACCTAAAGTCTGGTTTTTAAAAGGAGATACATGAATGTCAAATGTTTCTCAACGTGTTGCCCGGCAGATCCCCTCTCTTTATCCTCTCAACACTCGAAACATAAACAAGGGTTCGAGTTATCTCACTTGAACAAAGACATGCACAATTAATCTGTATTAGCCTACTCTAAAAGCATAAATAAGTCGTGCATATATTCACTGCGTTATAGCATGTTCACATTTGAGTTCTTTTAAATAATTTCTGCATTATGTAACTGATATTGCATACATACCGTTCTTGATGCTATGCACTAGTGCGGTAAGTGTTTCTCCATAGAAACACATATAGGCGATGTAAGTTCTAAAACCTAACATTTATCTTCAATTATATTTATTAATATTTCAGCTAATATCTTAACTACCAAAATACAGATTGCTATAAATACATATAGTGCAAAAAATAATGTGAAACTCACATATGGTAAGCACATAATGGAATCTCGAGAATTGAAAATACTCGGTGCAAGCGCCTCGTTTTTTCACACCTTTCCTCGTACCGTATCAAGTGTTTGCCACATTAGTATCCCAATATAATTTTATTAACGACTTTGTTAACTGACATGGTCATATTAACGCCGTCGATATGCCGGAATTTTGACCCACAGGAATTCTTTTACGTGCAAGCGTATCTACTGACATGAGGCTGTCGAGTTTGGTTGAAAGGAATAAGCTGTTCACTGATAAGGAGCAAACTCTCGTCTTCCTGTTGGAAGAATTCTTTAAGAGAACACACAAATCTCTAGCTTGACTTTGCAATGTAACATCCCGAACGTAAGCTGATATTTGCCTTGGGCCATGATTCCTCGGTCCTCCTCTAATCTTACTGCCACTACATCTTGACTGCACCAAAATGTATTTTAATTGTGTTCTAATAAAGTAGGCTAATAATACACAGTGCAACTGAATACTCAAGCAAACTCTGTTTCCCGAATACAACTAGCGATAACTGAGCGGAGGAGTATGTGATTCACTAGTGTAACATTCTGCAAACTTTGTTTCCAATACCATAGCAACGACCTTCCCTTCTTAGCCTTCGCGTCCCTTGTCCAATGACCTTCACGTATCTTATTTTAAAAATCAGTGTAAGTAGAATTACACATACTGACCTAGAATTACGTTGAAATAATCCAACATTTAAATGAGGCAACCATATCTCATCAGAAAAAAAAAAAAAAATGTAAATTTTGCTTGCTCATTTTTCTTCATATAAAATATTATTCTATGGAAGCCATTAGAGATACTTATATAATTATAGGTAACTAAAGAAAACTTTCTGCGTTGCACTATTCATAGTTACTCAAATTTTGGGGCAGCATTATATCTTACTTACAAACAAACATTTTCTTCTCTTTACTTAAAAGTTTTGTAAACAGAAAGTATAAACCTTGGGATAATGAATTTTACTATAGATATTTTGCATAGTCAAATATACGTGCCTGAGTTTTTCAAAGGAATTCACTTAGTAATAGTTGAGAAACATAGGATTAATTTGTCCAGGGTGTACTTAACTAAGTTCCCCACTTCCATCATCCCTTAACGATACCCATATTCTTTTGGTAGTGATATTTCGTGTATATCCTACGGTTTACTAGTGACGTTCAGGACGTTTATTTCATGGACTTTCCCAGAATATTTAAGCTATGCACGTCATTTGACATGAAAATATCTTGAACATACTTTAAACAAAATTGTTAGAGCAACTTTGAGAAAATAAAATTTTGGATAATTTGTTCATATAAAGTTTAGTTTCAGATGGGTGATTCCTTGAGTATGTCATTTCGTATGCAAACTTATATTGCAATTTTACTATTTAATCGATGTTTGTCTTACTTTATTACCCTACATACACACAACCATTTCCTTAACATTGGTTTTTTTATGCAGGGGATCTCAGAGTATTATTTCCAAAAAAATCTCTGCATCGATTTCTAACTTGGAACCCATACACTCTGTAAATACATGGCGACGTAGCTTTACCTGGTCTGTAAATAGTCTAATTAAAAACAAATTACATATAAATATCAAATATAATGATTCAGAATTCATGGCAAAACATTTAATTAACTTAATTAAACATTTACATGGAAACATCACCCGTAATCCCTCGAACATTGCTTTATTGACGTTGTTTATTATACCATAACACACAATATGAACACAATGCTATTGATTCCAAAATTTTATTTTAGTTATATAGTCATTTTTCAACTAGGGTTTTATGTATTTTACAACCTTTACACACTATACGCATCTAATTCGTCAGATACGTCTGTAGTGGCAAATCCGAAAATAAACACATTCAAATTTGAGTTTATTTTCTCGTTTTTTGTTGTTACCATTTATTGAAAGTGGCCTAACTGCATGCTCTTACAGCAGTTTAAAAAATTAACATATTTACAAATTTTGATACAAGTCATACGACACATACGTTACATTATATACAATTGATTTCACAATGTTTAACTTGAATTAACAATATATATATTAACAGATATTAACATTTAAATTTCAAAAAAATTAAGCAAAAATGCATAGTGTAGTACATTTTACAATACTTTGTTGTATAGATTGGTACATTTAAAAACTGTATTAATCTATTACATGCATTTGTATCGCTCGTTGACAGATGTAGATTGCCTGGAATCTTGAATTTTTCCCTGTAGATGCCATATTGCTGGCAGTTCTCTATTATATGCTGAATGGTGTTTCTTGTATTGCCGGCTGGGTATTCGGGTGCTTGTTCCTTAGAAAGCATATAGGAGTGAGTGAGTTTTGCATGTCCAATTCGAATTCTAGTTATGAGTATTTGGTCTCGGCAACTTAGGAAATTAACTGAAAAGAGTTCTGTAGAATTATTTCTTGCAACATGAAGCTTGCTTTACGGAGAATTAGCCCAAGATTGTTTCCATGTGTTACAGAGTGCTCTTTTCTAATAAACGTCTTGAAAAAGCACATTAGCTTTGGAATTTATCAACACGCAACCAATAATGCCTATCATGGCCTCCTGCAATTCCGTTCGTTTTTCGTTATAATTTCACCTTCTTATTTTTCTTTAGCGGAAATCAGTTAAGGCAAACGTATTTTTGTCACAAGAACTTATACAAAGTTAGTTAGTTAGTTACTAACACTCCCCACATGGCAACTTTGGCCTTCGGGGTAACCTCACCCCACCAAGTGATGACCGGACCCATTTCTCAGGTGGAGGCACCCAGAGGGCGGTGTCCATTACCTCCGATGATAGGGTGATAGTGAAGATGGCGGTGAGGTGAGAGGACCTACAGTTTTTACCGTGGACTCCGAACCACGTTGGGCATAGGGGATACTTCACGTGTGCTAGACAGAGGTGAAGGCGTGGATAGGGCCGACTTAAAATCGCCAACCCCAGAGCCGGGAATCGAACTCGGGACCCTTAGAACGGGAGCCGCGAACGAAACCACCGCGCTACCCCGGCGCCCAACTTATACAAAGTATAAAACATACTCTTCCTGAAAGGAATTTGGCATTTCCAAATCTGTTTAATTTAGGTATATCTTGCAGCTATGTACTGTCGCTTGTATTTTGCAGATGCTTTCAGAAAGGCAAATACTTTAAGCAGTTTCATACATGTATATATACATAAAATAATTATGTATACAGATATAAAATTATCTACATGGCAGCTGTATTTGAACTAGGGAGCTGTCCATTAGAAAACCTTCCACTCTAACTCTGGTACATAAAGTACAGCTAAGGGTATATAGATCATATCTAATCTAAGTCGGCCCTATCCGCACCTTCACCTCTGTCTAGCACATGTGAACCTATGAACAACGTGGTTCGGAGTCCACTGTATCAGCTGTAGGTCCTCTCGCCTAACCACCATGTTCAATTTCACCCTGCCATTGGAGGTAATGGACACCGACCTCTGGGTGCCTCTACCTTAGAAATGGGTCCGGTCATCAGGTGGTAGGGCGAGGTTACCCCACAGGCCAAACTTACCATTTGGGGACTGTTGTTAACCAACCAAACATATTAAATCTAAGAAGAATCACTGGCACAATGTGAATTGAAATATACACTGATTTATGTTTTAATTGATGTTTTTAATATGTAGGCTGTACAGCTTTCAAATTTAAAGTCTACACTACAACTCTTTCATATTGACTGCTTCATTGTTGGTACTCGCATTTTTCCTCCCTTATTTGAGAGCGGTTTGCACCAGCAGCAATTTACAATATTGCTTTTCTAGAAGGATTTTTTTATTTGTTTTTTCTTGGCTTTGTAATAAAAGATGAAAGTGCTCCATACCAACATCGGGGGCTCCATGGAGAAATCACACTTAGAGTTGAAAAAGAAAATTGAATTCACTCAATCAGAAAGCGACCACATTGAGAAATAGTACATTAAGCTTACCCAATGAAATTTAATATAATTTAAATGTAATTTGATGGTAAATTTATATCTCCTGAATAATTTATCAAAAGCACAGTGAAGTAAAAGTTATCAAAAACGTTTCAAGCTGGCGAAAGTAAAGTTTTATACAGGTAACATGGAATATGAACTGTTTTCATAAGTTTTATATAATTAAAAAAATACGAACATAATCTGTCTCAAATAACCAATGGTTCATTGACACCCCCGTACACTATAGAGGGAGAGAGATGGTTCAGAATATACAAACCAGCTTTGCTATTGGTCTGCGCAAGGCCTAAAAGTTGGCTACCTGAAATTCAAATGCCCACTAGCAGGATTGTTTGATATTGACTTGTGACCTGCATTTGCCTTGGGGATGAATTCCGTTATGCTCGATGATAGGATGGTGATGGATGAGGTCGACAAACTAGTGGAGGGGGAATCTGCAGTTGAGCGCAGAATTCAGAGGGACTACTATGTCAGCAGTTATTTCCAGCCAAATAATGACAAACCTCTGTCAGTTTCATATAAAGGGTTTCATATATGACCTATAGGTCAGATCCATTTTAGTTCTTCTCTGTTGCATCTATTTTTTATATTTCGTTCGTCTCTTCTACCTTTCTTTATACTCGTGCCCTTTATTCGTGCTGCTAGTTCGTTTCCTTTTTTTTTTTTTTTTTTTTTTTTTTGTTTTTGTTTTTTTGTTTTCTCTAAACATTTTCAATAATAGTTTTTCTTCTTGAACGTTTCAACGTTTCTTTACCTTAGGCATAGGAGTTGCCTTTGTATTCAAATGTTATCACAGAAAACTTGGTTTGTATAAGAGATAGATATGTTAGATTTATATTTCTTTGCAGTAAAGTCGGTGTTGCGTGATTTACTTTGTTGTTAATATTTAAATGACAACTATGTCCGCTGTGGCAGCCCTGAGAGCATCAACAATTATTTCCATCCAAATAGTAACAAACCTCTATCAGTTGTATATGAACAATATAACCTGTTACTTCTTGTTACAGCTAAATACTTCCGCAGGTCTCTGAAGAGAAATCCGAGCGTGATAGTACCGCGGTAGCACGTATCATTTGCAGAATTTTCTACGTTTGGTCCTACAAGTACTTAAGACCTGGTAGTTAGTCCTACTGATCTATCAGTAATTCTGATAACATTCTCCTCACATGGATAATTCTCTAAAAGTGACCAGGGAATGAAAGCATGGTATTTAAGTTATTACGGATTCTGCCCCAGGCTCCCAATGCACTCTCCGTACATCCCGGAAGAAACTTTGCTTCAAAAAGGAGAGCTCTTACTTCTGTTTGAAGGTAAAGTAATACTGAAATTAGCACACAATAGTCACAAGAGTTTAAAAAAGTACAAATAAAATTACTCGCCAGCTAAGTATAAAATAATTAACCCGAGACTTGCGTATTATTTCCGCTGCCAGCTTCTGTTTAATCGTCACCAACATGGAGGAGACGAGAAGAAGCTTCGAAATTAACACCTTGCTGTGCTCCCAATATATTTAATTAATGTTCCTTAATTAATTCTCAAGAGATTTTCTTTATCTTGAGAAGTAATCCAATAAAAGCTTCAAAGCTTGGCAATCAACAGTCTATACCAGGAATGTTAGAGACTCACGTCTTACGAGAAAGTCAGAGAAATAGATAAAATTGGTTTTTATATAGATTTATGTAACAAATTTGAATTAGACGGAATAAGAAGCATACAGCTATTTTTTTCATGCTTGGGTTTGTCTGAATGAATCATACATGAAAGTAAAAAGCTTCGTTCTCTTTTAACAAATTTCGCACGCACTAAACGAATTGAAAGAATTATAATACTTGGCCACTGTCAGCTCTACTGGAACTGAGCTATCCACCAAACAAGTCGTTGTCTTCAGTTAGTATCATCCATGTTTTAGAACCAAATGAACAGTGTATGTCGGCGATTTGGATGAACCAGAATTAGAGTAGTGTCATGCTTTCTGTTAATCTCCATTGGAATATCAAACGAGTGTGTAGATTTAATTGGAGAAGACTTAGTTTGTTGCTTTATTATTATGATTATGATTATTATGATTGGCAATTAATTGTTCTTTCAAACTGGCCGTGTGTAGGCTAAAGTATGGAAAGATAGAGTCAGACTGCAAAATTGAATTACATAGCCGGGTTTTGAACCCCCGATCCTGTGGTTGCCGCCCAGCCGCTCTAACCCTTGAGTTACTATGACCAGCGTGTCGATATGACATTAAATTCTCCAACTGACTTGTGTTTTTCCCGGTAAACCACTTGGGAGTTCTCTTAAACACATTAGACAACTACCTTAACGGTGACTTTCGTATAAGTACTTTAAGGCCCGGGCTTTATAGTTAACCACTATTAGGTCAATTAATGGAAATTAATTGGCGATTCAGTTGGAGAATTTAATGTCATATCGGCACGTTGGCCATAGTAGCTTAACGGTTAGAGCAGCTGGACGGCATCCAGAAGATCCGTGGTTCAAATCCCGGCTATGGCATTCATTTTTTCAGTCTGACTCTATCTTTCCATACTTTAGCCTACACACGGCTAGTGTGAAAGAGCAATTACTTTCCATTAATTGACCTAATAGTGGTTAACTATAATGCCCGGGCCTTAAAGTACTTACACGTTGTAAGTCGCCATTAAGGTAGTTGTCTCACGTGTTTATGAGAACTCCTAGTGGTTTACCGGGAAAAACACGAGTCAGTTGGAGAATTTAATGTCATATCGATACGTTGGCCATTGTAGCTCAAGGGTTAGAGGGGCTGGACGGCAACCAGGAGATCCGTGGTTCAAATCCCGGCTATGGCATTGAATTTTTCAGTCTGACTCTATCTTTCAATGATTATTGCCATCATCATCATCATCATCATCATCATTATTACTATTATAGCCCGGATTTGTGAGCACAGTCAAATGGTGAGCATATAAGCACGAAAAATGGAGCAAATAAGCACCTGAAATAAGCAAATAAAATTTAAAATTTTATCATAAATATATTGTTTCGTAGAATGCTTACCTAATTATGTCAGCTATTTGCAGTACACGAGGAAGGCCAGCTTGATTGGTTGGTTGTTGTAATTTACGTCCTCCAACGTTGTCATATCGGACGATGAATGGAATGGATGAAATGATGCTAAATGAGCCCAGAGTCCATAGAGCTTAGAGCTACCCGACATTCGTCCTTCAGCATAAGGGAAAATCCTGGAAAAAACCTTATCCAGGTAACCCACCCTGACCAAGATTCGAACTCGGGACCACTTGAGGGGCCAGTTTGAGAGTTTCTTGTATGAAGTTCCTGTGTTTGTTAGTGAAGAATTTTTTATACTGTGAAAATAATTTTTTAACGTTAGTGGAACATGCTTAAAGCACCACAGTTCTTGACTGAATTCTCTTCGAATATATTTTTGCACCAGAAAGCTGTTTAGAAATTTTATACGTGTTTCATAACCAGGGGTTTCCATTAATACCTTGGCGAGTTTCACAAAGGCAATTTTAACAATACCGTGAGTTCCTGAAGACAACTTTAGTGAAATTACATCAATCAAAGAAACTGAATGTTCCAGGGTGTAATTTCGAGCATCCAACTGTGTTATAATAGCAGGTATTTTGGAGAAACCGTTATGGATATACTGTATCTTATTTTGGATGTCAATATTAGCAAAATATTCCTGTGCAGTGGCAATACTGCTTGCATCTTCTGCATCTAGGCAGCACAAAACTGTTTCTACTCCATTGAAATTTTCTGCCTAGTATGACACATTATTTAATCAAGAACCCCATCGAATTAAAACTGGCTGAGGAGGTGAAGATAAAAGTTGGAAGGACCTCATGATACTTTTGAACTGTAATCGGTGACAGTACACTTTCTTAACGCTAGACACAAGAAGATCCACGTCTTTATATCGGCTTATGTTTCAAGGAGATGATTATGTAAACCGTCTGAATGATAAAATGTTGGCTAGGATTTGTTGTTAAAATTTAATTTTAAATTTACATTATTTGGATAAAATAAGCTATTTTAATCAAATAGCTTAAAATAAGTAAGCAAATACCGTATTTCAGTCAAAAAGCATTTATAAGCATTTTGCTTATAAAGCCGAGCTCTAATTATTATTATTCATTCACCGAGGCTAGAAAACAAACAAGAGCATGATATTCTCGCCAATAATCACCTCCTGTGTGATTTTCATTAGACCTGGCGCTCTGTGGAAAGAACGCTGAGGGTAGCACATGCAAGTCCCACCCTCCTGTCCTAACCGTAGCAGAACAGTCAATATCTCGATAACATTCCTTTCACAATCGGGGACGGCTAGAGAAAGGGAAAGAACTTGCTAGGGTTGGAACTAAATGAACAAGAAAACTGTTAACCTTGTGCGCCAGCTTTCAAAGCTTTGCTTAATTGAAAGTAGAAGTTTGTGTACGTGGCTTCCTTTAGGAACGGAACAAAATGTTAAGCGTCATAATAGAATTTCTACTTCATAGCTTAATCCAGCATATATTAACAGCTGGAAAATAATACTTTACTTTATTATCTAAGTAACACTAACACTTACAGAAGTCCTTTGGTTATATTACCTTTCCAGCTGTAAAATCTTTTCTTTTCTTTTGTCTTCTTATTTTTTCTTTTCCGTTTTTCCTTTTGTGTATATGTAGCAGCACGTGCGAGTAACATATCTGTTTCATATTGAGATAGCTGACGAGTTTACCCAGCAATAATTTTGACTGTACATATATATTTTAATAACCAGAGGTTTATACTTGTATAGATATTTCCAAACCTAATTATTAACGAATAACTGAGATGATAATGGAGGCTTTGCCTGAAAGGTATTGTGAAATTAGGAAAAACTATACCAAGATTATACATTAATTCCAGTATTTAAGTTTACGTTTACTTATAAATCCCATAAAATCTTATGAAAAGTGCTTTCTTAATGTCAGATATAATTTTACACAGATCTAACTCCAGCTTCTTAGTATGGGGATCGATTTGGATTAATTGTACATTTTTTAAAATATAACCTCGAGAATTGAGAATTATTTTGCCTAATTTATTATACTTTGATTTTAAAACATGCTGCTATATTAACATGGCATTAACGTGTTTGGCACACATTGAGAAGGACGCGGGTTTGTTCACCGTCAATCGCGTACTCTGACATGTAAAACGAGTAAGGGCTTCCTATGTGAGAAAAGTTTAAATATTTGAGAATGTAAATCAACTGCAAGGAATATTTCGAAAATGCTTTAATCCACAGAAGAACGAAGGGGGGGGGGTGGGAATAAAACAAAAGTTAAATTAATACACAGAAAGTGGAACAAGCTTTCTTCGTTGTAGAGGTGTTACCAAAGTTGGAAGCCATATGTAGCCTTTGCTGTTTGGGCGTCGTCTATCAGCCGTCCAGGATATCGTCGACTACTATACCCCAGCTAATTGTTATTTCTTGTATTGTATCTCCTTAAATATGAATCATAATATATCTTCTTTTCGAGAGTGGTTACGAGTAAAAGAAATAAAATTTGAATGAGTTAAATTTCGTAACATATAATTTAAGTTTATTTTCCACAGCTTCGATGCTTCTAAATGCAATCAAAATTAATTTTCCATCATTTTAATAAAATAATAGTTCACAATAAAGTATGAATTCTTTAACTACTAATATCAAATATAACTTAAATATTTAAGAGATAATATTGTTGGATTAAAGGAAAAAACGTCTTCTGAGTACGTTGATCGAAAGATCATTTCTCCCCAAGCTTGTTCAGCAAGATTATTGATTTTCACTTCAGAACTCTAAATATACATTATTACACAATATCTTTTCTTTTAGATCACTCTCCTGCACGTTCATTCTTCACTAAAAAAACGTTCATCTTATCCGCGTCCTTTTCCCACAAGGAAGATTACTTTCTCTCTCCATAGCAACCGTTCATTTCTTTATACTAACGTCAATTGTACAAACCAATATACGAGGGCTGTTCAATAAACAATGATCACGTAACTTTACTCATCCTCAAAATTTTGATGGTCCTTCTCAAAATACTCTCCTCTGAATGCGATGCACTTATGCCAGCGCTCTTGTCAGTATTCAAAGACATGCTGAAAACCATTTTTTGAGACATCCTTCAAAATCGCCTCCGCAGCCTTCACCACTGCCTCTGATGATGGATAATGCTTCCCAGGAAGGCGTTTCTTCAAGTTAGGGAACAGAAAAGAGTCACACGGGGCTAAATCGGGACTATAGCGAGGGTGAGGGATGCAGTTCACATTTGAGTTTTGCAAGATATTCAGCAACAACATTGGCAATATACGGACGTACAATATCGTGGTGTAGCATCCAGTTTGCTTTACAGAAATGTGGTCTTTGGCGCCTGATATGAACTTACAATGTTTTCAGGCCATTCTTGTAGAACTTTCCAGTTACTGATGTGTGTGCAGGTAAAACATGCTGATAAACCATTTCATGAATATAAAAGAATTACATGACCATAGCTTTCCCAGCAGAAGCAACCAATTTTGGTTTTTGGGAGGTCGGTGACGAAGGAGATTTCCACACTGAGCTTTGCTGTTTGCTCTCAGGATCAAAAGGATGTAGCCAAGTTCCATCAGCAGTGATTACGTTTGAAGGAATCTCCAATCTTCCTCTAACATCAACTTTAAGTGCATGTTACCTCCATTGCAGCGCTAGGCGATACTGAACTTGCCTGAACATGCCTGGTTCTCAAAGGCGGGAACCAGGAGTACTAACAATGACACTACTACAGCGTTTTTTTTTTTAATTTACGTCCTCCAACGTTAGGTCATATTAGACGGTGAATGAATTGGGTGGAATGATACTCAAATGAGTCCGGGGTCCATGGAGCCTGAAGAATACGGGAAAACCCCGAAAAAAACCTTATCCAGGTAACTCACCCTGACCGAGATTCGAACTCGGGGCCTCTTGAACGTGAGGCATACGTGCTACCATCTATGCTACCGAGGAGGGCAAGTTTGTTCCACGTTAAGCTAACAGAATATAATAAGACTGAGTTTTAGTGCGAAAATTTATGACCGTAAAATAATTATGATCATTCTTTTTGAACAGCCCTCGTACATATCGTGTTCATTTTTTTTAGAATTTCACTTTCACATATTTAATATAAACATTATAATATTTTTAAACCTGTTTTAAATTCTAAATAACACTACCAAGTAAAGAAACAAAACTCATTTTAATACCAAACAAAAAAAGAAAAACTGTTACAAAGGAAATACATTTGATAATAGGGTGTGTCTCAGAAATAAAAAATAAGATTTAATGCATGAAATGGTGCTCAAATAAATTTGGAATAGGGACCCCAAGCCCTCACACCAACCGACATTCCCTCCGGGTTGAAGAGCATAACCGTTAAACAAAGATGGTGGACGTTTGTAGCTGATATGGGATATGATAATGTAACATTCGAAGGTTATGTGGAATGGGTTTTACGAGAGTGAAGAAAACACTTAGGTCTTTATGGGACTATTTATTATTAGGAGCACATTATGTTTCCTGCATTAGTGTGGCAATTGCCCTGGTTTTCTTACCTAGATAATGACTGCATGCAACGAAGCACGCTGCATACATATACTTCCTATCAAATGTACGTTTGAAGAAGTATCTAAAATAGAAGTGTATTTTAAAGCAGTTCTAGGTAATATTAAGGCAAGAACGTTTGGAATCTTAAAATTTTACTGCAATTGTCTTCTAGCTCTGATTTGTAAAATGCTATATATGAAATCGTTTCAACAGTTTTCTCTTTTTGCTGTAACCTAGACCAAACCAACAATATTATAGCCTAGAAAGAAGGTAAACCACTGAAGCAAATCATCTTGCTATACAAAGCTCATTATTTTGCCTTTTGCTTGATAGTTATGTTTCTGAAAATAGTGTTATAATGGTGTAGTTAAGCAAAAACTGAAATAATGAGATACCACTGCAGTGGTAATGTAATATGTAAAATGTAAACGTTAAATGAACTGTCGGGTTGTTTTTGCCGCATTAAATAATATGTCCCACTTCTTTACTGCATTATACAGAAAGGAATTTGCACGATGCGTAATGAAAAGAAAATATCGGAATATATTGAAATTTAACTCTATGGAACACCACAGTGAAGCGAAATAATTATTAAATTATAGATGAGTCGTATTTATTACACATCAGCTTCACTTACGTATCTATATTATGGACATTTTAATATCAAAAGAATACCATCAAATCTTAAAAACTGCAATTAAAATGTATATGGAAAAGCTTTGTTGATAAAAAATAAAATCATTCAAACTTAAAAAATATTAAAACAGATCACAGCCCTATAACCAATGAAACAAGAAATTACATTTGCTAAATTTACGTACCTCCCCAAGGCCACAAAAAAGTTCCAAAAATATTAAAGAAATACAATATAACATTGGCACCAAAAGCAATTACAACATTAGAAACCTACTTAAAAGTAATAGTACTGATAAGATAAAACCAGAAGAAAAGTCAGGCATTTACAAGACTGTGAAAAAACTTTACATAGGGAGGACAAAAAGAAACATAGGCACTAGAAAGAAATAACATTTTAGGCACTTAAGATAAAAAAATATTGATACTTCTGCATAAGCAGCTTATTTCTGGTGTGAAAATCATGAAATTGAAGAGAGCTCCAAATTACTAAAATACGTACAAAAGCATAGTAAACTCGTCATATGGGAGAGAATATACATAGAAAAACATAAAAACCAACTAATTAAGTTCGAAATCCCGCCAGAAGACAACCCCACATTTAAATTCATCACAAAATCAACAGATGGCAGCAGCAACACCAGAACTGCCCACACCACTCGATCAAGCTTTAGTCGCATTAGAGCCGACGACGGGAACGATAGTTCGCGAAACATATCCTCCATATAGGTACATAAGTGAAGCTGATGTGTAATAAATACGACTCATTTATAATTAAATAAAATATTGGAAGTTCAAACTAGATCAGGGGTGAGAAGGTAGGCACTATATGTGTGAATTTACCCTCCCTCTAAGTCCGCACTTCTTTCTAGACACAGCTAAACTGAAACAACTAAACCGGTTATAGTCGCATGCCGTCTTAACAGTGCTGGATTTTGTGCAACATGAGCAAGAAACGAATGTTTGATCGGGGCTTGTAGAAGAAGAATTTTTTCGTACTGACTTTTTTTCTTTTGGGGGGGGGGGTGGGGGGGCCTTCGAAAGAACCCATTTGGCCATCGGGGCGGAATCTGTTTTCTCTAGTGGCGCACATTGACACGATACACAGATACAGTATTTGGCCTTCAGGAAGAACCCGTTTGGCCATCGGCGGGAATCTATTTACACCCATGCCCGAACCTGCGACCCTCTGCTCTGCGACAGGCGCTCTAACGACCATGGCTACGAGGGCCAGCTTTTTCGTACTTCGTGATCGTAAAGCACAGTGTTTGATTATGTCCTACTAATACTGAACATATTATAGGTTCTCCTAAGGAGAACGCCCCATACTGAATAGCTAGGACAAATTGTCAGGGTATTTTTCAGTGAGAAGCACGGTGTGAAATCAGCCACTATGAATAGAATTGCCTGTGTTCAAACTGTAAATCTAATTACAGCCCATGCACTGTTTCAAAACTTTTTTCCAATCTGAGACTCGAAATATTTAGATTTACCGCACTACTACCAGGTTAGATGGCTAAGCAGAAGCGAAGTGTTGCATGGAATACTGGAATTGCGAAAAGAAATTCACATTTTCGTTACAAATGGAATGTCATTCGAAACATACAGGTGAAATATTTTATTTGTGATTTTTTTTCTAAGCTATTTGAATTTTTATCTCAACGAACTAAGCCTTAGTTTACAAAGTAAAAACAATATGTTTACACGTTTAACAGGGTTGAAATCATTGATGGAGAAATTAAAAATGGGATAAAGTCAAATAGAACAAAACTAACTATTCCATTTTACATCTTAAAAACCGATTGTGAATGGTTTAGTACATAATACAAAACAAAAATGTATCACTGTAATACAGCAGCCATTAGAAGTGTTCTGAGCGTAATTTTAGACGTGGAGTAGCGTTTTAGATGAACATTTTCAATCTGTTCTACAGTTAAGTCCATTTGTTTGCAGCCGGACTTTGAAAATCTAATATTTTAAAGAAAACCTGCAAGGATAGCTATGGAGTAAATTAAGGAAGTATTACTGCCTATCAATGTACATTGTAAACAATTTTAATTCTCTTTTCAGATAAACTGTGTCTTTTTTGAGAAAATACAGTATAGAAATAATTTAATTGTCTTTAGCAGCATAAGGGGAATAATTAACACTGCATAGTATTGTTGGATAAAAAACAAACGTGATAAACGTGTTAATTCAAAAGAACTGCTTTCGTCACTTAAGGTTTAGCTAAAGTCGGTAATGGTGTAAGAGGCCAGTGTAATATTGCCTAACATTGCCGTTAAGTCCTTCGCCCAAGTAATTACGAGATATCATTAATCCTGTTTGTGGTAACCTATCCAAACATTGCGTTCAAAATTATGCATTTGATTATGCCCCATAAGACTTTTCATCCAAAACCCGAATGGTACCACTGTGCCACACGTCGCCTGTTTGTTTACGTGTCAGATAGAAGGAGGGGTAAAGCATTTCGCACCTCGAGTGGTCACCTTACCGGCCCCGAACTAGACTTCAAAAGCCTAACGCCAAGCTGGGACTTGAAAGTATCGCAGGTTTTTCGTGCTGCCAAAGTTATATATGTTCCCATCTGACTCAAGTATCCTGGTTAACCTCCAAGACGATCTGATATCAGATATCGTGGTAAATAACACGCACATAGCCATCGTAGTAATGGAAATTGGCGAAAAATTTAATATGTACTTAATATTAACTTAGAAGTATTTCTTTGTCACAGAAAGTGAAGTATCTTCTATTCCTTTTCAGGTGTGACACGTTTGATTCAACTTTCCAACCATAACATACAGACTACCAGTGTTACCACTGTATCCAAATAAAAACAACCGACAGTAAATAAGAACATTATTCCTGCATTGTAACCTTAAGGCTCAGTTTATAAAATTAATGTCAGTAGCTTTAAAAATATCTAAAGCTAAAGACGTCTAAATGCTATGGAAATAAATCTAATTAAAATTCAACCGTTATAAGACATGAAGGGCTGACAAAACAATCTCAACACGGAGCATGCCAACTTGTATGATGTAGCATGAAATAAATTTTGCCTAGCTTTCACTGGAAGGGGGTTGGGCTAATGGAAGTATTCACTGTTATTGTTCCCTGCGGTAAAGATTATTTTAAGATTTTAATGTTCCGTGACGGGAAGATAAGTTTGCAAAATGATAAATGAAGGGGATTAATAATGCTAAAAAGAATTAAATAACACGCAATCGACATTCTAAAATTAGTAGCAACCCGACTTGTGAACTTTGCTGCACTATACAGGATGTAAGTATAATAATTAGTATATAGACTATAATAATTGAGATATTAAGCATGCTATGATATGGAATAGTATTTTCTCCTACGATAAAGTATTAATTTTTGTAACACATAAAAATTGCTAGTAACGTGGAAATGACTATGAACTTTACAATATTTAGATCAAAACAGCATAAGCTTAGTTTACATCATCTATCCTTAACGTATGTGATCTTAAGCCATATAAAGATATGGTTATGCGACATAAGTATCTTGCTTTTTTAAATCAGCTGTTTCTAAATTGCCTCTTTTGTTAAATAAATATAATAATAGAACCTGAATGTGCAGTTATGAACACGATTCAGTTTATCTACATTAAATATTTACCTTTTAATTAAGTTGTCAACTGCTTCCAAATACATTACAATCCCCACGGTCTCGAGTTCAAATCTCGGTTAGGTTGAGTTACCTGGATAAGGTTTTACCGAGGTTTTCCCTTATCCTGATAGACGAATGTCAGGTAACTCTACGCTCTAGGGACCACGGACTCATTTGAGCATTATTTCACCCCTTTCATTCATTTCGTCTGATATGACTTAACGTTGGAGGACGTAAATAAAAAATGCATCCAATTACATTAGCCCAGCACCTAACTAAATATTAAAAATAGCTTTTTAGGTCCGTACCCTTAATTGCTACTTAGAATTATTTTGATATCAAGTTTTAATATCATTATGAACCTAGCAATAGCGACTTATGCTTGTCGCACAATTCGTGCTCCATTAAGTATTTTAACTAAATGATGGATTACACTGCATTGTTTATCAGAGCGGTCTGATGTCCATAATATCCCAAAAATGTGCTCTAAGCATTCAAAATTGTAGCACGGACATAACAAATTAAACGATCTAAGAAATTATATTTTAGGTGTACCATTTTAGTTTATAAATAAACAAAATAATATAATACTGCTACAAGTATGGGGGTTTTGTGTCAAATAAAACTAATGCTATCGTCTGATGCTTAAGAATTCCAATACCTACTTATATTTCCCAAGAGGAATTAAACAAGTTCGGTTTGATCTGAAACCGCCCAGTCCAATATTTGACCAAGCTGCAATGGATATGGGTACCTTAGGGTCTTCCAAGTTCGGTGGACAAATTAAAGATGGGCCTTACTTATACCTCTGAGGTAATTTAAAATGAGAACTAACTATCCTGTTGGTGCCATATCTGTATGAATGGATTATTCCACAAGGTGTCTTCAAACAAGGCTTGGTTCAAACCCAGGAATGTAGGATTTGTAATAGCTAACATGCTGACTTGTAAGCACTAGGACATTTTCCTTACGATATTTTTTGAATTCCTGATGACAACGTCTCTTTTAATGAGCACTTCTATTACAAATACACTATATTTTAATAAGTTAATTTTTTACTTATAAATTTATAGTTAGGTATAACTTTTCTTTTTCACGGTCCCTGTTTTTAATATGATAATTATAACATGTTCCTTTGTAAAAGTCCTGTTTTCCAAAACAAATTTAAATTTTCAAATGTTCACTTACTGTTTACTACAAGGTTCAAAACATACGAAACAAATATATTTTCTTCATATTCTTATATGAAAGGATAAGAGAGAGAAATCTGCAGAGAAGGCAATATAGGTAGTAAACTGTAGATAATGGTCTCCCTGATACTAAAATCGTGGCCAATTCAGTCAACATTTAAACAGCAAGAAGAATGTCAATCCACAGTTTCCTCTACGACCGCAGCTTTTCAGTACGCATTGGTGGAAAGCTTTCATCCCCACGCAATATTACTGCAGGTGTCCCAGGGTTCTATCTTGGCCCCGACTCTATTTAATATATACATTTCTGATATTCCTGACTTAGCTCCGACTTCTTTAGCTCTTTACGCTGATGACACAGTACTACATTATTCTCATGTTAATCTCCAGCACGCACAAGTAGTACAGCTCTCTTTAGATCGCCTAACACATTGCTTCAGCACTTGGCGGATCTCAGTGAACCCTTAGAAAACCGAAGCTAAAATCTTCACTCTTCGCCGATATACTCCGCTTACTCCGTTGTGTCTCTACAGGAATAATGCCCCTTGGCTCCCCACTACAACTACCGTTAAATAACTTGGAGTGCTTTTGGACTCTCGACTGACCTGGCGTGCTCATATCGATCGTCTTATATCACTGGCCTCCGGGCAACTTTCTAAATTCTCACCTCTGTTGCATCGCTGTTCCAGCCTCGGCCTACAGTCTTCATTGTTGCTCTACAAATCACTCGTTCGTCCGCTTATTACATATGCCTGCCAAGTGAGGGGGGCCGCACACACATGTCATTTGCGTCGTCTTCAGGTCATACAGAATCGCTTCATGCGCATCGCCACCAACGCTCCCTGCTTCATCCGTAATCAGCAGCTCCATCACGAACTAGGACTGTTATCTCTTCACGACTACATTCGCAGGATCGCTCGTCGTTTCTTTTCCACGCTGCAAGAAGTTCCAGGAGCTGTGCATTATAGCATCGGCGTCCACACGCGCCAGCCCTCACGCTTGAAGAGGAGACTACCATAGGACCTGCTTCTAAGTGATACATCTGAGTCGAGTGATTCTAGTGCTTGATGTCAGTCTTACATCTTCAATATTGACACAATTTCTCAGAGAGTATTATTGAAGTTCTAACTTAATGTAGTTAGGGCGCGGCCTGTTAGCCTACCCCTGAGTTTTATTGGTCTTATTGTACTGTTACCTTCTTTTCACTCTGATCTGTAAAGCATTGTACTGCTGATCGATCAATAAAAAAATTATAAACAAAACAAGAATGTCAAGGTAGTTCTGAAGGCCCACCAAGGGGGTGTCAGCAACAGTAATGACAACGAGCTCAATGATGTTATCAAGAACTCTTTAACACCTAACACGTATTCAGGAAAGATAAGCTGTCCACAGTAGTATCAACTATTCAAGATGTTTCGGCCAAAGTTCCTGTGAATAAACTGTATTTGGCTTATAATTAAATATATTGTTGTGGAATATCTACTGAAGGCTGACTGTGTGCATTATATTTGCTTACCATGATAAAATTATGATGTTCCTCATTATTATTCAAACCAATTGACATCGTATTTGCAAACTGAATTAGAAATGCGAAGGGGAAGTGATAAAATATTTATGGTACAAGTGCTAAAGGTGACTTTATTTTCCTAATGGGATTACTATACTCAGCCTCATACAGGCTCATTTCGCAAACATTTGTACTCAGAAAATAAAATCATTTTCAGAAATTGGGAAACTAATAAAATACTGTTTTACTCCAGGCCTATAGGCAACCAAGAGAAATGGTGTTAAAAAAATCAGCAGAAGTGTGCAACGATTATGCATAATTTTCGATGCTTTGTTACTTTTCTCGCACAGTCAATGAACTAATTATTTGCCATTTATAGTTGGTGGTCGGAATTGGAAAAAATGGTATCGAAGATAGGCATGGGAGATTTATTGAGACCAGAGGAGTCAAATCATACCGGTGTTTGGAAGCAAGTGAGAATCAGAGTACAAGGCATAAATAGGAGAAGATATATGTAGGAAAGTATAGAAGAAAAGAAATTTTGAAATTTTATAAGCAATAAAGACAGAATGGGGTAGGGAAAAATATTTAGATAAATGTGACAAAACTGGAAGAGAAGGCATAGCATGGATGAGAGTAGGAATAATATATCTAAAAGGGTTGAGAAATAATGAAGTAGGGATATGTGAATTTTGTGGAGATGAAGGGAGCACTGTTCATTACCTGATAGAAATTAAGGAGTTAACAAATTACAGGAGAAAAAATATGAGATAAGAAATGGGACAGTGTGAGCAAAGAGGTAGTGACGTTATGCATGTTAACGGGGATGAGTGAACAGAAAAATAGATGTATAAGAGAATTTTATATAGGTAAGAGAAAAGTGGATTAGGGTAAAAGAATCGAAGGCCAAGAAGAAATGACAGCAAGCTGCTCAGGAAAACCAAAGACTTATGGCCAGGGACCTGAGTCAATGAGTAAATATTAGGTTCAGCAATTTCATGTATTTGTATGTATAACAGAGCATGTTTGAAGTTAAATTCATTGTAGAGAAACAATTGAAGCTGTAGAATAAAAGTAAATGTATTATTTCATACTGTTTTGTGGATTTTTATAGTAGTTCAAATGTTACCTTTCGGCAGAATTTGGTTCGGTTCTTAGAACTCCGTTTCATTAACATTCATTCCTGCCACCATTTTATCGATTATTCAGGTCACAGATAAAAGATCAAAGAAAGTACAAGGTTGCCAACACAAGGAGAACGTTAACTGCAGAACAAGCTGGGGTAACTTGAAGCATAATGACTTGAATTCCAAACGTTAATGCGACCGCAGTGAGGAATCAATTATGTAAAAAGACATAATGAATTGTAAAAGCTAATCAAACCAAATTGAATAATTACACAGGTACAAATTTAAAGGTAATTGGCATATGATTGGACCTGAAACCAAAGCTGATAACAACTGAGTGGCACAAAAATGTTATCGCACTAGTATGAAAAAGAATAGCTTTCAATTCTTGCATTTTTGTTGAAAGTTTGAGCTTCAGTTCCAGCTGAATGCACTATTTTTAAGGAAACTAAGAATATTAATTCACAAATTTAGCATTTCCTACATACTATAAAAGGAATAGGTATATTTAAAATATTTAGCATTATTCCGTGAGATTTTTAAAGCAGTCAGCGTAACTTCAGTATTTTACTGACAATTTATTAAGTTTCTAAGTAGAAAAGATATGTGTAACGCACATATAAAAAGAAAAGAGGGACATTTTAGCATGTACAGGACCAGAGTCCAACAATTGCATACCCAGCTTGCATTAATCTAAATGCTTCACTGTAACACATCCCTTTCCCCTACCTCCCAAAAAACAGCAATTTATTTTCGATGCTTGGTTCATTAATTCTGGAAGCTGCCTCTCAGTTGCGGCATAAATCGAGTAAAAAAAGCGGAACGAATTATTACTGTGGCAGTTTAATACTTGAGCATCTCGGACGCAGTGTAATGGTTGGCTTTCACGTGTATTACACTTTCTGTAATATTGCACGTAAATTTTAATAAGAATTTTTAGTGTCATTTATTTAAGGAACACAGCGAATGAGGTTTTAAACAAAAATGAGAAAATATTCGGTTGATGGAAATATTTTACTTCGCTGTGAATTATTCTGGACAAGTATTCTTCATTTGTATTTCTAAAGGGCTAGTGATATGTTTAAAAAGCCCATTCACTACCGTTTAACCCAAATGGGTATTGCAATTTCTTTCTGCTCGCATATTTTCTCACTTTTGCATTTTTGTGTACAAAATGTTATAAGAAGCATTTATTCTTAATTTTATGCAAATTTATATAAACATTTAAGAACAAGTTTAATGATTGCTTTATTAACTATCTAAACAAATTTATTTATAATGAAAAACAAGGACATTTTAGCACCAAAAACTTCATATAAACAGACATTTAATTCTCTACTTGTGCATTTTTCACCATATTAAAATATCAGGAAATGCCAGTTCTCCCACAAATGTGAGTACGCAGGGTAGTCTAAAGATATGTGTTTTTTCACAATTAATTGATTAATCTTATACCTTGGGGAACTATTTCTGCTAGAACACTAAGTAGAGAACGTGGAACCCGGTTTGATTCCATCAACATAGTGGAAACTTGCCAATTTGTTAGTTGTGGCGTACTCGTGTGGGCAGGTATAACGTTCAATGGACGTACATCTGCGACGGTCGTATTGCGATTACCCGAGGTACAGAGACGAGATACTGGAACCACATGTGCGACTTTTCAGGTGTGCATTTGGTCCACATTCCACCTTAATGGACGATAATGCACATCCGTATAGAAACACCCTAGTGGATGACTATCTTAAGATGGTATCTTAAGATATCCACCGCATGGACTGGCCAGCTATGTCCCCAGACATGAACCTCATACAGCATGTTGAGGTGCATTAGGAAGACGAGTCGCAGCCCGCCAGCCCCAACCGAGGACACCTCCGTACCTCCGACATGTTTACCGTGAGAAATGGGAACTACTGCCTGTACTGATTACCCAGGACAAGAAGGCAAGCTGGAGGAATGTGCAACGTAATCACTTTTGATTTCTCCTCGAGGTGTATGCTCGCCTTCCGAGAATGACAAGGATGGACGGCTCGTTTAAAATACACAAGTATTATCACATAACTCACCTATACTTAATACCTATCGTTGCAACAAATATTAGATCTGGCAGCATGGGTGACTCCTATGCACTCTCATTCACTCCTTTCCTAGAAAACGTATCCGTTACCGGAGCAGATAAACAGTTCAATTTCTCTGCCATTCATACCCTTCTAGCCTTCTTGTCATGAGCTTACAGTAGAGCAAGCCATGGCCCAGCGAGGCCTCTGTCGTCATAAGGGATTACCACATCCCATGTTAACCGCTCAGCACCTACATTGTCATTACCAAAGTGATCGTCAGATTGTGTGCTTGTGTAAAAAGGTGTCCCAAGATCAAAATTGTCTACCATTTTTCCCAATCTATTGCATTCCAGATCATGTGTCAGGCATTGATACAGTAGCGCTGCTGGAATGGTTACAATGTATTTATCTTTGTTAACAGAAACTTCTCAGGTAACGCACTGGTTATTCTTGTAAGAGTGAGACGGGTGCAGACGCGCCTTCCGTTCGTGAGCTAAGCACCAATGAACGTATCACTTCAGCCATTGGAATTCGCAGGAATGACAAATGACAGATATATGTTCGCTCCACGCGGAGTAATCAGTGCGTTATCTGAGAGATATCTATTACCAAAGATAAATCCATTGTAATCGTTCGAACAGCGCCACTATAACAACATATTGCGTTATGCCTAATCTTTTACCAATTGTGATAGTTTTCTAATGAAATATTTAATTATGCTTAACTTTTGGACACTAGTGTATACTAAACACTCCCGAATATGAACGGTGACAGTAATATTATCATGAAAGGCGTTATAAACACCACAGTTAGCATATACTGACAACTCATTTAAAATGCGGAATAATATGCTTATTTAAAAACACCTATGCCAGCAGTTAAGGGCCAGTTTTTAATTGATTAATATTCTTTATTTTGGGCTTATACGATTTATTTTATTTTATCCCACAATTTTCTAAGATTTCAGGTGACATCAAAATATCAACAGGCTGGCCTCGTTGCTCAGTCGGTAGAGCACCTGCCCGCCGAGCAAAGGGTCCCGGGTTAGAATTCCGGCGGTAAGGGCGGGGACTTTTCTCCTACCAAGATAATTCCTCATCTTTCCCAGAGTCTGGAGGTATGAATGAGAGTGCGAATGTGTGCATAATCTAATGATTAAACCCCCAACGAATACGAGTTAACACCAAAGGAGAATGGCTGCCGATATGGCCTTTGAAGTTAAAGGCGGGGTATAAATGGAACAACAACAAAAAAATCTCAACTATCCCGGTTTTTTTTGAGACGTTCATCTGCTTCTACACGTCATACATGAATATTAGTCACTAATCCAAGATAGGGGTTATAGCAAGAGGATCTACATCCCAAACGAATATCTGCTAGATGATTTTTGTAGCTTTTCTCTACAAACTCATGGCGTATACATAGATATTGCACAAAATGAAGAAAGAAGGGACAGAAACTCATAGGTTACATAATTCTGTTTGTTCCGTTTGATATTAAACATTTTTGCCTCTCTCGGATACCTCCGTTGTTTGTTTGCCAATGTCCTTTGCGCTTTTCGTTCTATGGCATTTTGCAGCATGCAGAGTTTTGCTTTCTTAGTGTTTACCCAAGTCTCCGCTTTCAACTGTTACTTCCTCTCTAGACGTCTGCTCAGGTTTCGAATTTCGTATGTAGCTGCCAGATGCAGCTAGTCCTTAAATCAAGTGAAAGGTACCAGTATGTCAGAAACATTCACAGTTATTTGATCAAAAATGTGTCTACCCTCTAGCATAAAATATTATACCCATTTTTCTTTATTACACGAGGAAAAAGTAATATCTCACTGCACACATCCGTCGAAAGTGTCACACTTCTGCGTCTATTGCAGCATCTAAGTGAAATTATTTTAGACGTGATGTACATTAGAATTGCAATTTTTAAATTCTGCAGATTTAATAAAAGTTTTATTCACGTACTAGAAGTTTAAAGTATTAAAATTAAATATCTGCAGGTTCCTTTTCAATGAAAATGTTTAATACCCTGGAAGCCTACCATCCCTTTTGTAAGAAACTGTTCTTAAGTAACTTTTTTACCAAAGGATTTTAAAAGGTTCAGAAAAGGTGTAGAATCGGAAGATCCTGCCATTAAGGCAACGTTAAACTGTTAAGTCATTTTGTTTAATTCATGATTTTCATATATCTTTGCAAACGCATATGTTTCAACCGCTCTAGCAGTAATACAATATGTTTTGCAACAGTATTGCATATATATAGTCTCCCAATTATCGGAAGGCACGACCAACAGACAGCTGAGTGGGGGACAGGAGGCATTCAGCCAACGTCTACCCATTTATATTGTGGCGCTAACTGAGGGGATGGTTAGGAAAGTGTCACGAGGCATTATACCGTCTCTTTCCCCTCCCCCTGACGTCTGAAACAATCGAGTAGCCTTGAAGAGCGCAGTGCTAGTGAACGGACTGGAAGACTGCGTACGTGTATCAGAGGAGTTTTTATTCAGCACTAGAGAGCGTTTAACGTAATTGTGAGTGATTGCGCAATTGGAGTGTTACGTAATTGTGTGTCATACGTGATCCTGCTGTGATTTGTAAGTGAAGCAACTGTAATTCTGCGGAAATACTTAATATTTTGAGTTTGTGCAATTGGACTTTTAATTTCACGAACCCATAAAGTCACAATATTGTTGATTCGTGTATGATATTTGTTGCAAAATGCTCCATTTAAGGTTCATTATCTTCAAAATATGTATTTCTGGTAAAATCTTCTCATCGCGCTGTAAGTGCAACAAGATGAGAATTTCCTCTGCCTATTAAACAGGTAAGTATTATAAAAAGTAAAAAAAATTATATTTCCTAAAGACTTGATTATTTTTGTGCAAGAATATTAGGTTGACCAGCAATAGTTTCAGTAGATGGAAAGCGACACAATGAACCTAATCAAACTACAAAAGTATCAAGGCCGAAGTCATCTAGATTTCAAATTATTTTGAATAATAATTTTATTTTAGCACACAGTAAAATTAAGGCATTAATATGAATTGCAAACATGTTCTGAATGATAAATTCTGTTTTTCGAAAAACAATTAAATTCAACCCATATTTTGAACATTATATCTCTATACCTAATCCATTGGAATGGTACACGTCTTAGTTTTATATCAGTTTTTGTAATGTTTCATATAGAAATGCTTCTATACGTTTTTTACGTTCTCTATTACATATAATAAATAGAGGAAATATGTATTCAACCAAATATAAGGATAAATATATTTTACTGTAAAACATGTGATTTGATACTCGCTGAATCCTCCCAAAAACCTTTTTAGATAAAGGGTCTCTTTGTGTCCTTGACTCTATAGGTATATCTGTGAATGGTATAACTAAAAGATCGAAGAGACAGTTAAATAGTGACCATGGTATTAAGTTTAACATGCTACAAGGATGTAACACAAAAATGTAAAACAAAAAGTCTTCGCCTCGCAAACAACTTTAGCATGAAATAGATTTTCATAATTAAAACTTCCTTGTGTTTAAGATATGTTCCTGGCAAACAAATGAACATCTTGAACTCTGAAATCTTCTTCACTCTGAAGACTTTTGTATAACTGGTAAACTGTACCAGATTGACAAAATGGTTTTACACAAATTATGTGCTATAACAAGATATTACATGTTTATGCCAAATACATTTTCGTTAGAGTAACGTTTTTGAGGCAACTCTTCTAATTATGTCAAATATTCAAATAGTTTTAACATCAAGAGGCAATGGAGTTTCAAAACCCTCGTAAAGCGATCGTCACTTAAAACAATTATGGTTTAAGCCTGTGAGAATTCCTATAGTGTGTAAAAGAAACACTAAAATCTCTTTCTACAAGTATCTGCCTCGATTATAAATAAGTAAATAAAAGGATGTGTAAGACTACATTATGTAAGAATGGACTGGACTGCACTATGCTGCGGAGGGATTCAGCACGGAGGTCCAAATTCGGTCTATTGTACCTATGTTCCAAGTGGGGCACCTCCGGGAGGAATAATGAGGTGAAACGAGACAGAGGACACGACAGTGAAGAGAGCAGGTTCTCTACAATTGATCAGTTGGAAACTCCCCGGCAGGCCAGTACAACCAGCATCCCACCCACCGTGGTCCTGAAAGGACCCACCAGGTCGGCCCGGAGACCGGGAGCCATCCTACCGGAGAAGCAAGTGCTCATCAGGAGCATATCATCTTGCCATGCAACGCCGAGACATCAGACACTTCTACCCCGAAAGAAAACACCAGATAAGCTATCATACTGTGTCCCAATTATCGGAAGGCACGACCAACTGACAGCTGAGTGGGGTACAGGACGCATTCAGGCCACGCCTACCCATTCATCTTGTGGCGCTAACTGAGGGGATGGATGGTAGGGTATCGCGGGCCACTGTGCTGTCTCTTTCCCCTCCCCCTGACGTCTGAAACAATCGGGATGATGTTCCGAGCCGCGAAGCTTCCAGAAACAGCTATCTTCCTTTATAAGGGCTGCAGTGGACGAGTCAGTTCAGTTCTTGACGAGCAGCCGTGAAGAGCGCAGTGCTAGAGAACGGACTGGAAGATTGCGTACGTGTATCAGGAGTTGTACGTAATAGTGAGTGTGGTGTGGACCTGTGACAGACGAACTGGTGGATTGTAATTGTGTGCGCTACGTAATTCTATGTAATCGGCGCGTGTTCCAACTGTAATTCGATGGAAATAAAGAACATTTTGAGTTTGTTCAACTGGACTTTTAATTTCACGAACCCACAAAGTCACAACACGTAGTAATAATAATGGAGATTAAATATAGGGACAGGAAATCCGTGGGATGTAATTAACGTGTCCGACATTCGCCTGGCAACCCGGGAAAGCCCCTGAAAAAACCAGGAGTCAGGTAGGCCGGTCACAAGAATCGAATCCAGACCTCCCGAATGCGGGTCGCTGACGAAACCGCCTGAGCCACCGCGCTCGGTATGTAAGAAGACAAAATGAGGTAAGTGTAACACAGTAAATGTTTCAAAATAACAATTCATTTAATTGCATTGGAAGCAGTTTGTAGAACATTAGTGCATTTTTCAGCATTGCGTTATTTATAAAGCATGCTAGATCAGTTCACCTAAAGAATTTATTATGGTTATGCAGGGAGAGTGCTTCACTGAGAGGTCTTTGAGATGCAGTGAATTATTATTATTTACAAACTCTGCTTCATTTCATTTTCATATGCAAACTCCACGAGCTCTGCTCTGCTCCGTTCTAAAGAATACTTCTCATCCTCGCTGATTCCTTTGTGTACTGTCTCATGCTTGTCGGTTGGACCGCTGTTTCCTGTAGCAACGCAATTACTTGTCGTAATTTTCACTTGTTAGCGAAGTGAGAGGGGTTGGGAGGGATTCTCTCTAATTGGCAGTCAGGTAGAATAGAGGGGAACGTCAAATTGCTGTGAGACAGTCGGGAACGTAATGAGTTCCCCTAGAAGGAGATTAACGAGAGATGGAAACGAACGGGATGAAAGTTCGACTCTCGACTCTGTTTTTATGCTTCTAATTTCTGATGATTTTCCTCTCCGTCATAAAACATGAAAACGTTTCTCTCTGGTACTGGAATTTTGTGTGGAGTGTTCACGGTTCAATGAGTAGGGCAAACGACCTCTGTACCCCAGAGCAACCAGACGACTTGCAGACGACACAATCAAGGCATTCATGGGGCTTCTGAAACTTCATGTAATGGTCTCTCCTTCACAGTAAAACACAAAGTATTAATAAATAAAAAGACAAACTTCGATGTATTTAACTGTTTTTCCACATAAGCCGTATGTATACTAAAGTATCAAAGGTAAACAATGAACAAATGTGCTATGCTAGACAGATTTTAGCCATTGATCTTCGATTTTCTACAGCATATCGCAAATTCTCCAATCAGTTGCTACTAATCTGTTTTACACTGTTTCTTTTCAGGCTATAGCTCAAAACGTGGAATCAGACTGTATTCCATGCTATAGCAGGAATTTGAACTATAGATCTTCAGCTTTCCGTGACATTGTTCTATATATATTCAGGTAAAGTGGTCATTGGTAATGTTGTCTGAAAAATGAGCCTAAAATGCCTTGTAGTTTCTCATAAAACTGCAGTCAACTGCATAATTTAGTAACGTGCCTGCTTGTTGGCATGGTAAAAACCCAGGAAATAATTAAATTCATGACTGCGAGACTCAGATTTTCAGGTTTATTATACTGTCCCTAACTTCAGGAAGTTTTCTCATACAAAGTTGAACTATATGCTGTAAACTAATCTCAAATAATCCTAAGCTGAAAAAAATTGAAATAAGTATTTTTCACGATATCTGCTTGCTTTGGAATGATTTTAAATTAAAGAATAGTTATAAACAATATGAATATATAGTAGTCAAATTTTTTATCATAATAAGGAGCAAAAAATCTTTCAAACATGTTCCTCAGATCATGCTCTTTTTTGTCTTGTAAATGTGCTAACATGTGCACAAAATATTTTGAAAACGGTAGCCACAAGTAAAGAAAAATAAAACAACTTCTGAATTTTAATGAGTTACCTATTCTTACTCCTGTATGGAAATTAATTGTTCCTTCAAACTAGCCGTGTGTAGGACGCACTATGAAAAGGGTAGAGCCAGAATGAAAAATGCAATGCCACAGTTGGGATTTGAACAACGGATCTTATGGTTTCCGTCCAGCCGCTCTAACCATTTGAGCTACGATACTATGGCCAACGTGCCAACATGACATTAAATTCTCCAACTGACTCGTGTTTCTCCCGGTAAACCACTAGGAGTTCTCATAAAACACATGAGACAACTACCTTAATGGCGACTTACTATGCTGTAAGTACTTTAAGGCACGGGCTTTATAGTTCGGACCACTATTAGGTACAATTAATGGAAATTAATTGTTCTTTCACACTAGCCGTGTATAGGACGCTCTATGAAAAGGGTAGAACCAGAATGAAAAATTCAATGCCATAGCCGGGATTTGATCCACGGATTTTCTGGTTTCCGTCCAGCCACATACTCCTGTATGTTTTGTCTATTTGATACTAATTTCCGGTTATACAGAATTCATAAACTCTTCATAAACTGTTAGCAGGAACTGTTTCCCTAATATCTAAAATACACATTATTATAAAAAACGTTAAAGATGTGCTTGGAGAAAAAAGCAACGTGGGCGATTGCGTGTAGTATGGAGTTGGAGATTGTTCTTCAAGTCTTTACCTGTAACGTTCAATCCGTAACTCAGTATGAAATTTTACATTATTTTGTAGTCTGTGAGTTTGCTTCCAGAAAGTATACGCATCATTTTGTAAGTAAGCCTTTATGGGTTTAGTAGACCAAAGGCGTATACTTATAGTGAAAATACGTTACGTTTTTCCAGTAGAAGATGGCACTTCCGTAAAAGGAATTAAAAGCAACCAAAAGTTTGTATTCGAACAAAGGATCTTTACAAGTAAACGGCTTCATTTGTCTAGCTCATTTTATTTGTACTATCACTACAGCAGGTTCTCCAAATAGTATACATGTTCACGCATGTATTAGATTTATTAACAGCAATTGAGAGGTTAAACCAGCTTTCCCCAAACTAGACCTGAAGATCCAATTAAATACTTTTCTGACATAAAAAGATGGGGCATTTCAATACCTAAAGTAAATTATGGTGCTTGTTTTTACCTACTTTGCTGTCCTTTGGTATCAATTTGAATCTGGGAGATATATTTATTATATCTTCTTTGTACTTACATACGAGATACTCATGTGCACTCACTACCGTTCGTAAGCTTATAGTACCATTTAATCAAGAGCCTGAAACCTCTAAATTGTTGCAGTAGAAGCAATTTCATACATATATGTATGACGCTTCTGTTTTTGCTATTTAACTTTTGTCTGCACAGACTTACATATCTAATCGGTGTAATGTCTAAGAAAAGTATAAATTAAATACATAAAGCAATAGTTACGTACATTCAGTGGCCTCGAATTAAGCTATAATGTCTAGTTAAAATCCAAATGTCAAACGTTAAATACAGAGGAAAAATTTATGAAGGCATCTAGTGGAACTGTTGGGGATAGAAACAGAGAGACAGAGAAATTACAAATTTATAAGTGGGTAAATATTTCTAAAAGTTAAAATACGCCACATTTTCAGGTTATTCATTAACGATAAAATAAATTTCAGTTTAAATTTGACAATACATTAAATATATTAACAGTTAAAGATTGTACCAAAATAAAAGTGTTCCTCAAATTCTCGTTACATTTACAAAAACATTTGCAATAAACGAATTCTAAGTTGTAAAACTTCAGGTAGCAACAGAACAATTGGAACAGCCATACAGTTTAATTGCCGCAATGAATGTCTGCATTTAAATATTGAGATGTCAGAAACACTATTGTTCAGTGTAAAAGAAATTCTAAAATTATTTTTTAATGCAGAAGCTAGAAAATCAAATTTGTGTAAATTTTTTACTCCTGTTATTCTTCCTTTTATGTAATGCAATGAGTTGTACGTTTTAGTATTATTAATCAGCATTTACGAGGGTGGTCTGATAGGTGGCTCCGACCTCAACATGAAAATAGCAGCATTCGTGAATAAAAGATAGTGAATTTGGTTGTTCATTTGTTGACAGCTACTCACCAACGTTTCAGATATTTTGGACGCTCATTTGTTATGTAACAGTTGTCTGAGCTGATGTGAGCGTTTTCTTATGAAAACCCACAAATTCGAGTATGGAGCTGTCATTAAATATTTATTTTTGATAGACAATATGCCTACGTAAACCAAAGACGAGTTAGATTCTGTGTATGGGTACTCTGCACCATCATTTACTATAGTGAAAATTTGGGGAGCTGAATTTAAACGTGGCCGTAAGAGCTTTGGAAACGATGAACGTTGGGGATATTCAAAATCTGCAACTACCTACGAAAACATCGCCAAAGTTTGCCAAGTTCCAGGACCACCAAATTCAACTGAGAGAGATAGCAGAGGCCATGAATATGTCAAAAGAACGTGTTTGTCACATATTAAATCAACATTTAGACATTAGAAAGGTGTCCGCGCGTTGGGTGCCGCATTTGCTCACGTTAGACCAAAAACGTGTTTGAATGAACATTTCCAATGCTCTGTTGAAGCAATTTAGGCGCAATAAATCCCAGTTTTGGCGATGATAATTACTGTAGGTGAAACTTTGATACACATTATGCACCCAAATCAAAGTACAGTCCAAACAGTGGACTGCAAAGGGGGAACCGGTCCCAAAAAAGAAGCAACAAGCATTTTTTCGCCTGGAAAAGTGATGGCGACTGTTTTCTGGGATAATCATGGACTTATTTAATCCATTATCTTCAAAAAGAACAAAGAAAGATATTACAGGAGCATACTACGCATCATTACTTGACAAGCTGAAGGCGTAATTTTGCGGAAATACGACCACATTTGCAGAAAAAATCCTGTTTCACCAAGACAACGCACCATCTCACACCTCAGCGGTTGCAATGGCGAAAATCAACGAATTACAGTTTGAACTGCTTGACCATCCGCCTTACTCACCAGATCTAGCCCCAAGCGACTTCTTTTTGTTCCCTCATCTGGAAATTGCGCTCAGAGGACAGAGATTTTCGTCAAATGAAAAGGCAATCCTCTTCGTGAACAATTATTTTCAGAGAAAAACGCCGAGTACTATTTGGAGGGGTTACGAGATGGGAGCATGCTTGGAGAAGTGTGTAGAGTTACATGGAGACTATGTTGAAAAATAAAACATAAATAAATAAGAAAAAGTGTCTTGTATCTTTATTAGGTCTGAAACTTTTCAGACCACCCTCATATATGCACGCTAAAACTGATATTCGGAGTTCAAAATAAGGAAAAGCAAACCAGCAAAAGAAAAAAAAAAAAAACAAAGTGTTGGTGCATTACACTAGTTTTAAAAAGAAATATAAATTTCTCTTTATTGGTTCATTATTCCCCACAGTCAAAATAATTAAACGTATGTATTAACTACATGAATTCTGTCATTATTTATAGTTTAAAATAATAGGTATTCTGTAATTACCAGAAGCACACTGGGAAAGCGCACTATTTAATATATTTCTTTATCTCGTCTTCCTTATCATAATTAAATACAATCTCGCGACGGCCTTATTCAAAAGTATTATTAATTCGTCTGCAGCAATAATTTGTTTAGAAATTACTGATGCCTCACTAACACTAACTCCCCTGTGACAGCAAAGGTATGGTATATGGAACCTAAGATTAATATAATATAGGAACAAGAAAGTAAATTAATATATTTCTTCCAAGAGGACAAGAAAAGTTTGATATATTAATGAGAAAACGTATAAATGAAAAAGTGGAAGAGCTGAATATTAATGCATAATGTTAAAACCTATAATATTTAATATGTATCTAATAAAACTAGTAAGTGAAGCTTCATAGATATCTATTTATATTAAGAGTTTTATAGGTATTAAAGAATGTCTAAAAATGAAAGAATCCACTTATTTATTAGAGAGCATCGGGTAAAAAGTATACGAAATACAAAACGTTAAGAATAATTACGTTCCATCTATGTAACTATGCGGTGTAATATTACAATAGTGATATACCTATAGGCCAACGTTTCAAAAGACTTCCAGAAAAGAAATATATTGCCGATTCCGTATTTACCAGTCGAGAGGTATATTAAATAGTTCGGAGCGCATTACACAGATGGCTCTTGACACACGACCGTGAGAGCCAGGCGTGAAAACTTTATAACTCTGTGGCAGACCTCTCGCTGTTAGTAACAAGCGAAGTTAATACCACACGTCTCTACAAGATACGATCAAAAGTTTCTCTCAGACGGTGTGTAGAAGAGGAAAGAGGATCACACTGTTTTTGAAGTGTTTTACGTGCTTTGTGCAGCTCTCTCAAAGCGATGAAGAAGTTAAAAAAAATGTATTACACCGTGCATTCTCATGGAGAAAGTACTTCCAATATAGTATTACAATATATAGAGTGTTCTAAATTGTTATCCGCTTCATGATGCTCAATATTAGTTTTGCGGAACGATGCAATTATTGGTTACATGTGACAGGGACGTGAGTTACGAATAGTAACTATTTAAGTGTAATAGTACATGTTTGAAAAAAACAAGATGTAATGACCGTGAATGGGAGTGACATAAATGAGTTAGCTTTAATTACAATTCACAAAATATGCCGGTTTTATTCAAATATATTCAAAAATTTATTATGTGTTGCTCCTTCATAAATACACGTACGTTTTAAATTCCATGTGGCTATCTTTAGATTTTAGAGCGCTGCAGACCCCTAGCACTCGTGGTACCTCTGATATTACTTGAGGGACCTCGTGCCGAACATTCGAGCCCCTCCCTGAATGCGAGTTGTTCGGATTGGGTTGGACTCGAGGGGAAATGAAGTGAAATGTGAAGTATTTAACGCCCGCTTTTACTACACATGGCACCACAGGCGATGACACTGATGATACATGAGATGAAGATGGAGCACCGGGGAACTGAGATGGCGGGGGAAACCGGAGATCCCGGAGAAAACCCGCCCCTGCGCCGTGTTGTCCACTACAAATCTCACTTTGCAGTCGCCTGGGATCGAATCCTGGCCGTCTTGGTGAGAGCCAAGCGGTAACCGGTAGCCTTCCCTTTGGGGTTGACGCGCGTAAGTGGCGTATCCACTTCCATCCCGTCTTGAGTCCCTAGGACCAGATGGGGGGTGGGCCTGTTAGTCTCTAGGTCTTGCCCTATGGAGAGCCCCACGGAGGCGTTGGGCGCCCTTTTGGGACTCCTCGGTAACTCCCTGGTCATTCGAGCGAAGGTCAGTCTTCACTTTGTGTGGATTACCCTGGTAGATACCCTCGAGCGTATATATATATATATATATATATATATATATATATATATATATATATATATATATATATATATTTGTGTGTGTGTATGTATATATGTACGTATCTTTAATAGCTTTCAGAAAAAATATTTCTATCATATTAATTACATTGTTTTGAGATGTTGAAGAGGGTACCAAAATCACAATTTTGAAAGTAAATTACCTCAGAAATGGCTCATAACCTTTAAATTTTCTGCTTGTTTTAATGCTTTTCAAATATTTAAATACATAAACTAATACTTAGTGGCCGAATTAAATGTCATGAATTGAGCAATTTATATGTGCACTAGAGTGTAGTTTATTCTCTCCGAGTCCCCAATGAGGTGAGTGTGATGAGTGAGTGATTGAGTGAGTGAGTTAATGAGTGAGTGAGTGACTGAGTGAGTGACTGACTGAGAGAGTGATGCTTAAGTTATCGTTGACAGCTAGATCATCGAAACTAAATATAGTCTATTAGCTTTGTGCTCTTGGTTATTTTGATGATCTCATATTGCAGTTTTAAAAACATATGGGAGTAAAGCTGGCAGAACGTAATCAAACTAAAGCTTCTGGGGGAGATTGGACATAAAATCTAACATGTATATATTTTCTAAACTTAAAAATGGGCAGTGGGAATAGTATACTAACTTAAGGGAAATCCATAGATTACATCAGTAACACGAATTTTTATTTTTATTCCAATTCATCCTCCGAAGAATTGTAAATTATTTTAGGTGCAACGCTATGACAACATTCCCTATTAGTTCAAAGTCCAGTATTTTCGGTTCCAATTGTGGAGGCATCTGCAGCGTTGTTTGCAAAGTTTAGCAAATTTTTGACTTTTTTACACCTTAAGTGTTATGTTACTTCAAGGTGTGGGATATTAATATAAAATATTCCTTATGCAATTAAAATTACATACAGTAAGGTTTATATACGTATCGCCTAATTAACGTATGTCTGCTCAGGACGCGCTCTGTATTAACGTATTGTAATATTTTGGAAAGAGTTACTGGATATTGAATATATGAAATATACTGTTTCACTTTCATCTACTGTGTACGTATATTTTAGAATAGTAAGTTAACAAATATTGAATTTCTACAAAAATAGTTCAGGCAAACACTGGTTTTTAGGTTCCCAAACTCAGAAAGGACATTTATAGAAAACAGTTTTGTAAGAGCGCGTGTACGTGTTTATATACATGTATTGATACATAAATGACACGATGTTAAAGGTAAAGATGTTCTGGAATATCTCTGTAGCACAAACATTTATCTTCTTCTTCATCTTCCCTAGTTGTAGCACTATCATGGTGTTAGGGTGGCTTGAGGAACCGAAGCTGTGGATCCGGAGGACCACGATGGGTGATCAGTCCGATACCTGGTATCTGAGAAGATACCAGTCAGAAGGGGGTTCAACAAGGAGATTCTCTTTGTCCATTACTATTCAGTTTAGTAATGAATGAAATTATAAAAGAGATCAATACAATGGATGGATATAAAATGGGAAATAAAAACCTTAACATTGTATGCTAGCTGACGATGTTGTCGTGATGGCAAACACTGAGGATGACTTACAGAGACTGCTATATAGATTCTATCTTGGATGTAGAAAATATAATATGAAAATATCATTAACAAAAACGAAATCAATGACCATAAGTAAATTCCCTTTGAAATGTTAATTGGAACTAGAGAGGAAAATAATAGAACAGGTAATGACAATAAGGTACCTGGGTGTTGAGTTAAATAGTTGGGGAGCACTACAGAATGAAGTTACATATCAAGCGAATAAAGCAGGAGAATTGCAGGCTGCATAAATGATATTATATGGAAAAACAAATATTTAAATAAAGAAACCAAGACTAGAATCTATAAAGCGGTAATACGCCCAATATCCACCTATGCCTGTGAAGTAAGAGCGGACATTTCAAAAACGAAACAGATTCTAGAGACAAATGAAATGAACGTCTTAAGAAAAATTATAGGAAGAACAAGAAGAGATAAAATAAGAAGTGAAGATATTAGAAAGCAATTGAACATTCAAGCAATAGGTGACTCGATGGATAGAAGACGAAGCGAATGGAATGACCATGTATCCCGTATGACATCGGACAGAATCGCACGTATAGCAGGAGACTACTTACCAGCAGACGGAAGAAGATCTCCTGGAAGACCCCCCAAAAAAAGGTGGAAAGACTCCTAATTTCTGGAACGAACAGGCCGTAGGCCTATATGTTAAGAAAAAGAAGAAGACCTGGTATGAGGGTGAAGGAAATGGATAATAGTATGATGGCGAAGTAAATGATAATAAAGATGATGATGGAGTCATTGGTGGAATGCTGGCGGGGGAAACCGAAGGACCCAGCACCACGTTGTCCACCGCAAATCTCACTTTGCGGTCGTCTGTGATCGAACCCGTATCGCTTTGGTGAGAGCTAAGCAATCTAAGCCATGGCTCGACAAACATTTATATGCCTTGTTATTTTTTATATTCTCAAAATTAATTTTACTCTTTTCACTAACTTCATCTATGAGAAGCAGACGTGGATAACTGAGTTATCGCTATAAATTATTTTATTCTTTTGTAGCACTTTGTATAAATTGAGAACTATGAAGGAAAGAGAAAAGGTTTAATTAGAAAAATAGTTCTTTATGAAACACAGATTGTGTCAAATAACTTCTCCAGAACATTTAATATTTACGAAGTGCTCGTTGCTAAATGTCCTATGTTCTTTTATTGTTTAGTAAAATAGTATATAGTGTTAGCTATCAAACACCAACGTGGTCTGTATGTACCTTTAAAAAATTAAATGCCCTAGTGTTGCATAGTAGCATAGTAGCAACACATAGTCTTACATAAGCTGTCTTGGAATCTATAAAGCCCACCTACCAATTCTTAGAACACCCAGACTTGCTAAAAAGTGTCTCTATGCAGAGACACAAAACCCAAATGAAAACCTCAATAGTTTGATATGTAAAAGGTGTCCCAAAACATCATTTGTGTCTTCCATATTGGTGAAAATTGCTACATTTGATGCTGCAATAGTGTTTAATGATGGGAATGTTGGCAGAAAGAAAGGTATGCATCAGTTAGGGTATCAACCTGGCGTGTTTATGGAAACAATTGTGCAGAGTATCGACGACATTCGCATCGCTGGTGCAGAAAGAGCTATGAAATTAATGCAGAAAGAAGCAAGACAGAAGAGGAATTTAAAAAGAAAAGCTGAAGAAGACCAGAATGAGGATACAGACTATGGATATGGGAAGCTCTGACTTAAAATTAAAAGGCAAACTGAATAATACTTATTGTATTTGTAATTGTCTTTCCCCGTAACTTGCATTTTCTACAACTTCAACCCATTTTGCTCTCAAACTACTTCATCTACAGTGATGCAATTTAGCACACAGCTTTCTTATGCCACAATGAACATTTTGTTGGTTCTAGAATTTCAGATTAAGCTCCAGATGGAATGTGATGATACAAACTATATGAAATTATTTTAAAAGGATGCATATGATTAACGTCTTTTTAAAATTCTATACAGCTTCAATAAGAAATATGAATCCAACAAATTCATTTTAGTGTGTTTTAAAATGACATAACAAATTTCAGAAAGATAGCATATGTGAATTTTGAAAAAAAGGGGGGGCTTAGATTTGTAAATCTCTCTGCATATGGAAAACCATGTAGCATTAGTTATAAACAATGGAAAATTATGAAAAAAATTGTGGCCATTAACTGTATTATCCTAAATGAGTATACTAAGTTTCGCTTCTCTAACTTCAAAACTTTGGATGTTATGGCTATTTATGTAAGACCCTGAATATTTGCATACGTTCCCCCTTAAACTTCGAACTGTTGAACTGATAAAGCGTACATGAGAACTACTTGAAAATACGCGAATGTTCATTTATACTCCTTTCCGTAAGTCCCTGTATGATGACCTCATTAGTAACAAAAGTGAAATATTCTCAAATGTAGAATCCAGTTATACAGAATTGCATGCAGATATATCACGATTAAGACAACGTTGATTTTATGTTAATGGTACATACACTTTATAAGGGATTCGTCTAATTTGATCTGTGGAGAAATTAATGTGAGAGTTATGAGATATAAAACTGAATCTTCGATTTCAATATTAAATATATTACTTGAAAATTGGTGCATATAATACCAGTGAACAAGCAAGTAACTGCTACAGTTCCAACTTTGCAAGATTAGCATTCCGAACATTCTTAGTTCCTCTGTTGATCATGAAGATGTTCTACCGTAAACACATTATTTCGAGAACTATTAACTCTTTTGTGTCCACAGAAGTAAAAGGTCAAAGCTCTCTCTCCAGTACTTCCATGGCCAAAAAATTAAATACTCTTAACTAGCGAAAGTAAACACAACTGTTTTAAAAACTGCCTTGAGCCTTCTATTTGTTACAGAAGCAAGCTGGTGACATTTCATGTTTTAATGGAGTGAAACTACATGTAAGCATATAATGAAATAGATGCAGATACCTATATTAGTTTGTCCTGCACCGTGGCATGGTGGGCTTAGGCAGCATGCCTTGCTCCCTGGCCACGGAAAGCGACCCGGGTCCGATCCCACCCATGGGGTGCGGATTTTTGGTCCCAGATATAGGACCGGTGCCTACTCAGCATCATGAGGAAAGTGAGTAAATTACGCTAGGTAAGCGGCCCACGGAAACCAACATTCCGGCTGGGGGATGCCGAGATGCTGACCACAACTCCTCCCCGTATCGGTTGGATGATCACCCACCTCTGCCGTGTGTAAGTGAGCGTGAGGCCGGCAGTCGGATTGGTAGGCCTTGACCCTCTAAGGGCTGTCGCGCCAGTGGTTAACTTTAATTTTAACCTATATTATTTATAGAGAAAAAATATTTTGGTTCTATTACGATTAGGATTTCGTTATGGAGGGGATTCGGTACGTAGGCACCACCATGCTGGGTCTCTATGTCCCCAAGTGGGGCGATCCCAGGAGGATGGACGAGGTGAAAGAGACAGAGGGTGGCCGACCAAAGGAGGTACGACAGTACAGAGGGCATGGTCCCTACAGTTTACAAGGACAGAGACTTCCCCGACAGGCCAGGACAAGGAACTTGCTCCCCTACTGTGGGACGGCAACGAGCCGAGCAGCCGAAACCCAAAGGTCCCAGGCAGGCGATCCGAGCCCCCAGAAGTCCCTGGTGGGCGGTCCCGAAATGGTCCCAGCAGAGCAGCGGAGACAGGTAGCTTTCCTCAGAGCATATCATCGCACCATGCACCACCGGGACACCCGCCGACACTTCTACTCTGAAAAAGACCACCAGATGAGAGATGATCATGGAGATGAAATGGAGGGACAGAAAATTCGCTGGATGTAATTAACCTACCCAAAATTCGTCTAGCGACCCAGGAAAACTTCCGAAAAAAACCCCAAGGGACAGATAGGTCAGCCACGGAAATCGAAACCGGACCTCCCGAATGCGGGCTACAGACGAAACTGCCTGAGCCATCCGGCTCAGTTTCGTACTATTAAGTTGGTGTTATGACATTCCTTGCTTTGCAGCATGAATTAATATATTGTGAGAGGATGAATAAAAAATAATAAAATGATACTTGAAACTTTAGATTTGGCATAGTTTAAACAATCAGAGTAAAAATGAGATACAATGGGTACATTTCCTGCGTAAAACTGGCCTGAAGTACACACTCAAAAGGGAAGTTAACTATCCACTGGGTTAAGAGGGAACGCATGGCCAAATTAAATATGTCGCTACGGTTTTAGAAGAGGCAAGTGGTAGAAGATATTTGGCTAAAATGATCTACAAAAGCTTAGGCTATGCTTAAGATATAATTACGTGTAAAATTCTTCTAAAAGCTCTGAAACAGTCCTACTTAAAGTACACTGGATCTATGTTAATTTAACTACTGAACCCTCAAGTGAAATACATAGTAACGTACATGCTGAATGCATCCTGTACGAGGTTCCCACTTCACACAACGTAAGCCCTGAATATCATATACTGTCATCGGCTTGTGGTCGCCACCAAGATAATCATCCAGGCTGGGGTTCCCAGTAGGGATCACCACAACCGCTTACACGGTCCTGGCAAGGCACTAAATAATAACGGCGCTGCTAACCGTGAGGGAGGGGGGACGGACGGAGCTTTATTAACTACAAGTTACCACTGCTATACCCTAAACAATACTTCGCAAATAGAATATATAGCTCTTTTTTCTGCATATATTTGCTAGAATAATAAACGTTTTGTGAGACCTGAAGCTTTCCTGGCGACAAATACGCCCACTTTCTTTTCGGACAGCCAGGTGAACAGATGATTAGATATCAACGTTTCGGGACTGTACATCTCTCCCATCATCAGGATATTTATAAAATGTTATAACCAGAAATGAATCACTGGATATAACACAACTATAAACAAAGACAAAACACTATCAAAATTCGCATTACTGAACAAAAGACTGTTTTCAGTAAATTAAATACCAGGTCAGGAGATGGCATGAGTACAGAAAACTGTGTCAAAGAAACGTAACTACTTAACTTGATTATCAAGCTGTATTGATCTTTGCTTCTTAAATCGACGGATTTCCATTTTAAGGCTGGTTTCCAAGATGAGCTGAACTGAAATCCGACATCACGATTAAGCGTGCTCCTTTCAGAGTCTCGCCAAAGTCTCCTTAATTCTCCGAAAATTGGCTCTATGGTCGTTATCAAAACAATGCTCTGCCAGCCCAGAATTTTCAGGTTGCATTAAACGAATGTTCCAAAGACTGTTGCAAAATGCAACAGTTACAGTTACTGTGAGCGCCAAAATAATGTCAAAGTATAATTTTATCATTTCAGCAGAGAAAACGAAAGTGATGGCTTTTATTGGTAAATACCCAACACGGTCCAAAATGCTCTTCAAAAACAAAATACTAGAATAAGTTAATAATTTTAATTACTTAGGATGTGATATTTCCTATGAATGGGGCAGTGATTTAAAACAAAAGATCTATAAATTTCAATATATGTATATATATTGTCACGCGAGCGTTGGAACACCCTGTGAAAGCAGCTGAGAGCGGGAGACAAGGGAGGTCCGTGTTAGCCACGCCCTCCCCTCGTTTGTCTTATAGTGGTGACGGGCAATGGCTGGGAGGAAAAACATCAGTGTGCCGTCTGTTTCTCTTCCACCTGTGTTCCAGAAATTACGGGATCTTTCATTACTGGAACCTTCCTGTGCAAGCCAGAAGGCGGCGATATTCCTATAAAAAGGGGCTGCCGGAGCGAAGTCAGTCAGTTGGTTAGTGAGTGAGGAGACAGTCGCAGTTCTTGGTGTAAGAGTTAGTCAGTGACGTGTTAGCAAAGGAGCGCCGTGTTAATGAACGAGAAGATTGTGCAACGGAAGACTTTGTGTAATTGTGTACGTGCATCGGAACGGTAACGGACGAACTGGTAAATTGTAATTGTGTGCATTACGTAATTTTGTGTGATTGGCAAGTGTTCAACTGTAAGTCGGTGGAAATAAAGAACATTTTTGAGTGGTGAAACTGGACTTTTCATTTCACGAACCCACAAAGTCACACTGGTGTCAGGAAGCGGGAAGATAACATCACCGAACATTACGGCCAGGAATCGGCATTGTAAATGCTTTTGGCGAAGATGAACGAGTTAATAACAAAAACAGAAGCGGCAAGTAACAACATCACCGCAGAATTGAAACAAATGAAGACGGCCAACGACAACATCACCCGGAAGATGGAAGACATGAAGGCCGAATTAACAACGAAAATAGAAGCGGCAAAAAACAATCTGGCCGCAAAGCTGGAAGAAATGAAGACGGCTAACGATAACCTCACGGAGAAGACGGAAGAAATGAAGGCGGCGAACGAGGCTCTCGCCGCAAAGTTTGAGGAACGGTTGGCCGGCGTGAGGGATGACGTCACGAATCTGGGCAAGCGGATGGGCCAAGTAGACGACCGCCTTAATGATTTAGAGGAAAAGGCCGACAACATCGCAAAACCCCTCACCGGCCTGATGGAGGAACACCGGCCTTATGTGTGGACAGAGGACGCCGAAAACGCTTTCCAGCACCCAAAGGAGACCCTGTGCAGTGCTCCAATTTTGGGTTTCCCACAACCGGGTGGCGCCTTCATTGTGGACACCGACGCTAGCGACCATTGCATGGGAGGTGTCCTATCGCAGATCCAGGACGGCCATGAGCGCACAAGAGTGGAAGAGAAGGAGCGTGCCGCAGCAGTCCGAGTAGTTGTGGCAGTGCCTGCTGAAGGCTGGGATAGCGCAGGCCTGAGGAGGGAGCAGCTGGCGGCCGCAGACTTGGGGCCACTCTTGAGGGAAGTGGACGCAGGGACGAGACCAACCTGGGAGGACATCGCACCGAGGAGCGCCACCTACAAGTCGTACTGGGCCCAATGGGACTCGTTGAAGACCAGAGAGGGCGTGCTGTTCCGGGTATGGGAGTCACCCGTTGGGAAGGCGCAGAGAGAACAGTTGGTACTCCCCCGGAGTAAGGTCCCGGAAGTCTTGGAGGAAGTGCACGCCGGTACTTCAGGTGGACACCTGGGAGCGAACCGAATGATTCACTAACTACGGCAGCGCTACTTCTGACTCAGACTCCGGGCAGATGCTGGTGGTACACCTGGACCGCCTCGCACGCTACGATGGTGCTGTTCGGGGCGAACAGCTTTGAGGAGGGAGCAGTGTCACGCGAGCGTTGGAACACCCTGTGAAAGCAGCTGAGAGCGGGAGACAAGGGAGGTCCGTGTTAGCCACGCCCTCCCCTCGTTTGTCTTATAGTGGTGACAGGCAATGGCTGGGAGGAAAAAAAACATCAGTGTGCCGTCTGTTTCTCTTCCACCTGTGTTCCAGAAATTACAGGATCTTTCATTACTGGAACCTTCCTGTGCAAGCCAGAAGGCGGCGATATTCCTATAAAAAGGGGCTGCCGGAGCGAAGTCAGTCAGTTGGTTAGTGAGTGAGGAGACAGTCGCAGTTCTTGGTGTAAGAGTTAGTCAGTGACGTGTTAGCAAAGGAGCGCCGTGTTAATGAACGAGAAGATTGTGCAACGGAAGACTTTGTGTAATTGTGTACGTGCATCGGAACGGTAACGGACGAACTGGTAAATTGTAATTGTGTGCATTACGTAATTTTGTGTGATTGGCAAGTGTTCAACTGTAAGTCGGTGGAAATAAAGAACATTTTTGAGTGGTGAAACTGGACTTTTCATTTCACGAACCCACAAAGTCACAATATATATGTGACACTATAAAACGAACATTGAAAAAACAAAACAAGAAGAGATACCAAATTAAAGTTTTATAAAACTATGGCAGTGCCTGTTATATCTTATGGAGCCGAGGCCTATACCTTGAACAGAACTGATAAAAGAATAATTGAAACGGCTTAAAGATCACATTAAAGGTGAAACAATTAGAGAACAACTAAAAATATTACTTTAAATGACAAACTCAGGGAGTACAAGCTGAAAGGGCAAGATCATCTCTCTCGAATGCCAGAAGAAAGACTCACCAAACAGGCCTTGCCGTATAAACCCGTTGGTATTAGATATGTTGGAATACCACGGAGACGCTGGGAAGATCCCTTCTGAGCCGAAACAGGTCTATCTGGCCTATCTTGAAAGTTGATGATGATGATGATGATGATGATGATGATTATGATTATGATGATGCTGAAGAAGAAGAAGAAATTTTACAGCTATTTTTTTTTTTTTTTTAGAAAAAACTGTATACTATTAATACTATTATTGTATACTTCATGAGTATACATATGACCAGACATCGGAGCCAGTACACCTTTAAAAAGGATATGAAGTTTACGGGTCTCGCAGTATATAACTGCTGACGTCAGTCCAGGGGACAACACGCAGGGATAGTCCGGTTCGCAACGCGTAGCTTTGGTTTCATTACAACTACTGCTCGACGTGCAGGTAGATCTACCTTTCAGAGAATGCAAGGTGTTTGAAATATTGTGTTAATAAACACAACAATTATTGGACAATCGCCATTTTATAAATCAAAAGTTTTGGGTATTATCAACAACCATTAAACAGCTTGAAGAATGTAATTTTGAGCTGTCTAAAAGCAGTCGAGGAGGTGTCTGCAAAAATTAACAATATAGAGAATGCACCACCTACCAAAGAAAACAAAAAATGTATTGTTCAGTTTTCGACACAAAAATACTGGATTCTCAATGCTGCGTAATATAAGGAATAAACTAAATCTCGGAAAAACATATGAAAATTATTTGTACTACTCATATGCACCATTAACGTCATGTGACACTGAACGAACTATCTCCCAATATTTTTATATTGTTTCTGTAAGAAGCGCAGAAAATTCACATTCGACAATTTACGAATGAACTGTTCACTATAGTTTCCACAACGGAAGCTATGAGGAGGATAGTATATTATTGTAACGTGAGTTACATTTTGTATCCGTACCGGAGTGCACACACAGCGCTTCGGTATACTTGTTGACACAGACGTTTGTTGATGTCACGCTTGACCTTGTATAGTGTACCTGTGCGTGCACACTAAGGTGTACGGGATCCGATGTCTGCTTAGACCTAGAATAAGGCACCAAATTGTGTTAAAAAGTACATATATTGCAGTACTTATCCGAAAGCGTATCATGCGAACTTTTAACAATATTTAAGTTTTATAAAGCAGTTGTTTAACTAAATATTAATAGATGAAAATGTCCTGAGTCATGCTTTTACAAAGAATGCAAGGAATAAAATTTAGCGGAAAATATCTACCTATAGCTTACACCTAGCAGAATAACTCTATGAAATAGAGGCTTATTTATTTTCTGTGTTTTACACGAACAAATATCTAATATCAATGTCACTGATGAAATTTCCGCATACCATAAAGCTTGGAAACTGGCATTAATATTTCAAAGGTTTAAACCTAACTTTGGGACATATAAATTAAATGTCTCGTTTGTCCTAGACCTGTCTGACATTTACACTGCGATTTTGCAACTTTACTGCCCTAGATTTGATCAGCAGCCCTGAGGTGACGGTCTTCGCGGCCAAGTCGTAAAACAGCTACGGCAAATAAGCAACTCTTTGATATAAAGTTAATTAAGCACACACATATGCGCTGTAGAGGGTCCTGATGTCTCGGACAACTGACGGGTGGGTTATGCCATAAATTGTAACACAGCAGGGAGCAGATGGTCATAACAGTCTATCTCCATAGCTACCAGATAACCAAACCCTAGCGTGAATAAGCCAGCACTTCAAGTAGCAGCACATGCCAACTGCAAGAAGCCAGCATATCTGCTGCAGTTCATTGATTATACCTCTTTAGAAATAAACTAAACTTAAACTTGAAAGAAAATATGAATATAATCATTTCATATACATTTAGGCTACAACTTCAGTTTAGGAAATGAATATTTGGAGTCTGAGTATTCAGTAACCGGGCAAAAGACGAGGCGGTAACCGATTCAATTGTGCTTTTTTGAGGAGGCCGGGGTGAGAGTGGGGGAGTTTACTGCTTTGCAAGTGAATGTTGAAGAGGTTAATTGCATCCCCAGATATCTTGATCCTCGATTTCACTTCTCCTTTTATTTCATCTTTAACCAGTTTGGATATTTCAGGGCAATAAATGTTGGAGTGAGTTTTGACGTTGCATTGCAGGAAGAAGTGATGATCTAGTAAACCTCCATGTCCTATTCGAAGGATCTTTGTGTCCTAGCCACCCAATGAGGTGTGTAACGCTGCAGGGGGAGAAGCCAAAACCTGGAAGTTTAAATCGCAAAGTGTAGGGACCCTGCCTTATGCTACTGAATCTTCAAACAGCCCTATCTCCTCTCACCTTACCTCTCCCTGCCGGAGGGCTCCCCGTCATCGTCATAAACATAAAAGGGCTACTACAGGTCGAACTACTAACTCTTCCCTCCGAACATCATTTACTGCTTAGAATGTGTGCCTTTCTATGGAGTAATTGTATTATCTCGTTAGAGGCTACGAAAGTGAGTGCACTATTCACTAAAGTAATTATCTCCATAATTGTCTAACGAATATTCTTTATCTATCTTGCGAGTTAAATTTTTTTTAATGTTATTGATGTTGCCAACCCATAAGTTATTCCAAGTAATATTTGCACCTTACTATTTCTTCGAAGGGGAAAAAAAAGGAAGATCGTGCTGATCATGTTCTAGGTATACCTACATCCATGTGCGTAAATACTCTGATCATTAATTAATTATTAATTATTCCTACAGTTTACTACTGTGGTAAGATAACGCATCCATACTTTATAAGGCTACCATATTGTTTACTGTCTAAGACCTCTAATATTTTGAAAAGGTGTCGTTTAAAGGACCACATTTTATATATTATTCCTGAATGATACCCTTAAGTAATAAAGTTGCGCTGGGTTTATTTTCTTTTGTCTAAATTTATAAGAACATTTAGTTAATTAGTTATGCGTAAGTGTTAAACAAACATATTTCAAATAAGGCGTTAGCGATTCCACTACGTTTAATACTATATGCATGATGAGTTGTCAAACAATTGGGCTTTTCATTGAAAATTCTGTCCCTAGAGCACTTTCATACCACAAACATTTCTTTTAAGGCAAGAGACAAAGTAGTTGAAAAGCTTGTATCACCTAAGGTTTCATTGAATAATTTGTCGAGCTTACGATTTGACAGCAGTGAACTTACTCGCCACAACACATTCACTACAAAGGTCCAAATGGCCCTCTTCCTCAGCATAAAAGCTTTCACATAGTAAATGATACTAGAAATTTGAGTAACAATAGGTGAGGGGCCAATTAGCTACTCAACAATTCTTGCCGAAATGCTGCACATATACACATAAAAACAGAAGTCCCTAACATAAGTATCATAGAGAAAAATAGGGGCAAAAATATTAACTATATCAATAAAAGATCATATATGAAATGCAGAAATAAGGAAAATCAAATAATAGGTGCTTCGTCTACAATAAGTTCACTGAAATGGAAATAGGCAGGGCACACAGTACGACTGAAGCAGGATAGACGTACATAGTCATCACAACATGGAATCTGTAAAACAAACAACGATTTCCAGGAAAATTGAAAGAGCTTTGTGGTCCTATGAGGTAACAGAAACAGCTAGATGTCTTTGGTTGGTTCAAGACCAAGATAAGCGGAGAAATCAATATTTCACAAAAAATTTAATCACTGTATAATATCCAATACAAATAGTTATTACACTGAGATATGAAAACCAAAATATAAATTGTCAAAACTAAGTTGAAAAGAGAACAGACTCATAAATTCAGTGATAATCGATGTATTTAGAGTCACAGGGGAATAGATTCATCTTACACTTGTTATGAGCCTTTTTCCTCCTAACATATATTATTTATGGTATGCTATTCTTATCGTTACTAGTTTTCTTGTATGCAGCTATATATTTCAGGCCCAGGAATATAAACAAAAGTTTCTGGGCATACTTTGTTATAAAAATCATGAATTGGATATACTCTAACTTCAGATGGAATATCTGTTAACTGCAAATTGATAAAACTACTCGAATTTCCTTGCACGTTACCATCGCACACTTCACAAAAGCATGAGCACTGTGAAGTTGCGAGGTAACAACACTAAAACTCCTAGACTTTTAAGATCAGACGATTAGGATACCATGTCCAAGGATTTTTGTGCACTATGTGCGGTTTAGCACCAACCTGTTGCAACCATTTCTTGCTCACCGTCTCATAACCATTGAGGTTAGCTTATGATATCCGCAACTTCCGCAGGACCTGCGGCGATGTGTCATAGTAGCTTTCCCCTTCTGCCTCCATCATTGTGTAAATGTAGCTGGGGAACATCTACAAGATGCTGCTTTAGGGAGCGCTAGTGCAATTGTTATGTTTATAAATTTAAATAAGAAACCTTTTATTCAATATATAACTCTCGCAAGGAGGTTGATTTTGCCAAATGAAAAATGACGATATAATACCCACCTGGTAACGCACACTGTTCTGTGTTTGAAAGTTACGGCACTGCTGTCTGGTTTCCTACCTCCACAAATCCATTGGGGCCTTTTATTAGGGCCTTAAAGCCCGTTTTTACTATTTAGGGTAACATAATTTGTGATACATAAAATCAAATGATACTTAGGAAAGGAAATTTGGGAATGAAACGTCCAAGGTCTAAGTTCAAAGAACTTCCTAATCATTTGCTATCCAGTAGGACTGGAATATACACAAAATAATTAACCTGAAGGGATTGACCATGCGTGAATTGCAGTACAGATCCCCCTTTTATGAGTCATGTCTAAATGACCTCAGCAATTCATGTCGATACTTCTTTGGGACAAATGAGGTCACAGATGGTAAATATAACAAAGAACTTGAGTTTCACTGACTTTCACTAATACTAATGTTCCTTCTCCGTGTGATTAAATTGCTGAAGTGACACAATGAACTTTAATGTGACAAAGAAACCAAAATTGAGTATGGATTATCAGATAATTCTGTTTACTCGCATGATTCAGCCATGGCGAAAGGGGATATGATCGCAAGCTGTTTTGTTGCAACACAGCACGCAATTCCACGGCAACATGTCTACCAGCCTTACACTGTGTTCTGCCACAACCACATGTGCCAGACTGTGTAAAATCAAGAATTAAATACAATTTGAACATGTAAAAATATATTTTCACAGCACAATGATATCAGTAATATTGCGACACGGTGACAGTATGAAAATCTATGAGTTCTGAGAGTGTTTTATTATTATTTAACTAGGTCTATTGCTTGGTAAGATGAAAATACCTGATTCGAATGTGGACATAACGTCTATGTTTCATATCGTATCGGTCTTAGCATTCAATCTAAAACTGAAGGAAGATCAAACAATATAACTAATTTACGCCGTGATTGTTTGGAATATATGCTGTCTATTTTAAGATTATATGAAGGTGAAGGAATCAGACGAAGCATTCATACACACACAAGATCTGTTACGATATGTCCAGCAAGTCGAAGATGAGTGGATTAAGTACCGAACATGACACTCAATTTTTCTAGTCTGTATTTATGTTCTAGCCTTCTACAAACGGCTTAAGATAAAGAAGAATTGCTGACATAATGGTACATCCTGGTTAATTAAAAATCCAGAAAATAATTTCCTGCAACACTGCAAATACTCTTAGGATTACTTGGAGCAATTAAAATGGCCTTGAAACTTCTGGGAAGTACCCCGCGCTTTCCGAGACATTAATTTCGGAGGGGTAGTAATAAAACATTGTCACGATGAGCCAAAAAAGTACATAAATTACATCAGTGTCAACTGCGTTTTCAAAAACGTCATTAGTTCCCAAATTAGCCAACTCAGATAGATTAAACAGTAATTAAAATTATTACAAATTAAAGAAAGTTAGATTCGGACTGAAAAATTCAAGCCATAGCCGGGATTTTAACCACGGATCTTCTGGTCCCCGTCCAGCCGCTCTAAACCATTGAGCCAATATGGCCAACGTGCCGATATGACATTTAATTCTCCAACTGACTCGTATTTATCCCGGTAAACCACTTAGGAGTTCTCATAAACACATCAGACAACTACCTTAATGGCGACTTACTATGCTGTAAGTACTTTAAGGCCCGGACTTTATAGTTAACCCCTATTAGGTCAATTAATGGAAATAAATTGTTTTTTTTTTTCACACTGGCCGCGTGTAGGCTAAAGTATGGAAAGGTAGAGTCAGACTGAAAAATTCAATGCCATAGCCGAGATTTGAACCACGGATCTTTTGGTCTCCGTCCAGCCGCTCTAAACCATTGATCTACTCTGGCCAACGGGCCGATATGACATTAAATTCTCAAACTGACTAGTGTTTTTCCCGGTAAACCACTTAGGAGTTCTCATAAACACATGACACAACTACCTTAATGGCGACTTACTAAGCTGTAAGTACTTTAAGGCCCGGGCTTTATAGTTAACCACTATTAAGTCAATTAATGGAAATTAATTGTTTTTTCACACTGGTGGTGTGTAGGCTAAAGTGTAGGCTCATGTGTTTATGAGAACTCCTAAGTGAATTAGGAGTACAGAATACAAATTATGTTTATGTATTATCTGGTTATTTGGAACTCAAAATACAGGCAGCTAGTTGTGTTAAACGAGTTAGCTATAGTGTATGATAACGTTTACCTCCACATGTACATAGGTAAGAGAAGATCCTGCAGTATCGACCGGGTTAAGTTTTTTGAGTTTACTCTGCAACTGTGGTGGTTAATCGGAATCTTAATATATTATTTTCTTACTTCAAGACATATCCTATAGATAGTATAATGTAATGATTCTTATTTTTTATTTATAGTACTTTATTACATCGAAAGTAAAAAAGCTGGAATTATAAGGCTTGTAGAAAGTGTCTTGCAATATCGGCCACTGCCCTTTATGTTACAATATAGATTGTCAGTGATCACATTGCACATATAGAACAATAGTATAATACGAGGGTTTTTCAATAAAGAATAATCACAAATTTTCTTTGACATCGTACCTTTACTTAACCTTATAATTTTGGTGGTCCTTCTCAAAGTAGTCTCCCCTGAATGCGACGCACTTGTCTCAGCGTTTCTGCCAGTCTTCAAAGACATGCTGGAAACCATTTTTTGAAAGATCCTTCAAAATCGACTCCACAGCCCTCACCACTGCTTCTGATAATGGATAACGCCTCCCACGAAGGCGTTTCTTCGAGTTAGGGAATAGAAAAAAGTCACATGGGGCTAAATGCGGACTATAGGGAGGGCGAGGGATGCACTTCACGTTGATTTTTGCAAGAGACTCAGCAACAATATTGGCAATATGAGGCCGCGCATTATCATACTGCAGCATCCAGCCTGCCTCACGGAAATGTGGTCTTTTGCACCTGATATGGACTTGCAAATGTTTTCAGGACATCCATGTAGTATTTTCCAGTTACTGATGTTTGTGCAGGTACAACATGCTGATAAACCATTCCATGAATATCAATGAATGAGATAACCATTACTTTCCCAGCAGAAGCAACTGCTTTTGCTATTTTGGGGGTTGGTGATGAAGGATATTTCCACACTGAGCTTGGCTGCTTGTTCTCAGGATCAAAATGATGTAGCCAAGTTTCATCAGCAGTGATTACATTTGAAAGAAACTCCGGACCTTCCTCTAACAAAACTTTATCTGCATGTTACCTCCATTGCAGTGGTAGAAGATAGTTAACATGTCTGAACTTGCCTGGTTCTCACAGGCGAGAACCAATACTACCAACAATGAAACTACTACGGAGGGTTTGTTTCACATTAAGCTAACAGAAAATAATAAGATTGAATTTTAATGCGAGAAATTATGACCGTAAAAAATTATGATCATTCTTTACTGAACAGCCCTCGTACAAAAGCATAAATTGTCACTATTTCTGCTCAGTTCACAAATGTTTAACTCACTGGTTTACAGTTCGCAAATATAACGCTGTCACAGGCCTCAGAATATCTTCCGTGCGCTAAGAGCTAACTAACCACCATCAAGCCCTCAGAGCAGACGAAGAAGATATCCGACTATAGCGCACGTGGATGCACAAACTTCTTACTGCTTACTGGAAACTTCTGCCACATGGAGGCGAAAAGGGAAATAACGGTAGTGGCCGGTACTGCATGCCGGCCGATGCTGCATGGCTCTCCGTATATTCTCTTTTCAGCGTTACCCTACATTTCTTATTCCTGCATTTTAAGCAGGTTTACGTCAGAAGATGATGCTATTACTCACTGAAGACGATTCTAAAGATAGGCTACCAAACGCTCCTAAGTTGATTGAATAAACAAAGGGTCTAATGATATACTAAAGTTAAATTTATTTTATTGCAAAATAGGAGAAAAGGAAAATAAATAGCCTCTTAAGACAAAGTAACAATGAAGCACCCCGAAGGAATAGGAAAATTGAAAGTAGAGAACTGACAAAAGAAGATCGTAAATCTTAAAAGGCCAGAAAATGAAACAGTAAATTGCACGAAGGAGGGAAAAAAACACCGAAAGGCAATGTGAAGATAAATTGGCAGAAAAGGATAAAAGGGAGACGTAAACCGGGAATAACGAACACAGGATAGGAGAGGGAAGAGAAGATTGATGAAGGAAAGCAGGAGAACAACTTTTGTAACAAGCAATGTTATCGGACGTTTCTAGTGGCATGCCAGACCAAAATTTCCCCTTTGGGAGATGCAATTCTATGTATCTTGCTAACGATTTTTACTTCGACTTCGGAAATGAAGTCGTCTGGGCTAGCTATTGTAGTACAAAAGATATATGTACACATGAACATTAACACTTCGATAACATTTGAAGTACGCCCAAAATAATTATAGCTATTTTCTATTAGCTTATGTTTTCGCCCCACTTTCTAAAACAATTAACAAGTTTACTAATAATATTCAAATGTGGCTTATGTAAGAGGTTTATCTTCAAAACGACTATTAACGATTTACTAGTCTTCCAATGAAGTAATTTTGAAATGCTAAGGCGTTATTCTTCGTTTGAAGAAAAAAGCATGGAATTCCAGTGGCAGCATAGAGCAACCCACTTTCTTATACATTTGAAAATTGCTTGAGCCTCCTGTAACTGCAACGAAATATGTAACTTCTAGAAACATTTATTTCGATTAGTATGAAGGTGCCCGGAAGATCAGTTTTGGAAGGTTAGCATACAGAATGACAAGTAAAGTCATGTAAATGTAGCGTATTTTCTTCCAATTATGAATTTTATAAACAAAAGCAATATTACCCTAATTTTGATGACAGTAAAAATGCAATACGTTTAGCGGTATACTGATTCGAATGATTCTAAACCTGTAAATACTGTGTTTTTAGCTTCATATTAGGAGTTACGATGCATACTGCTAGTAACTTGTGATAATTCGCGATCTCGCTCTTGGGAGCAACCGAAAGTCTGTGGATCAGTACCAACAGTGACCGTAGGCAAATTTATTAACTATGATTAAGCCATATGTCATAACTCTTTTCATAAAACCTCTAGGAAACTTTTTCTTTTAAATTGTATATTAGACCGGTGGTCAGGAAATGCTTTAGGGAAAACAAAGTCTCATAACGGATCCGTATACGTGGAAATGTGAGTCAGTTGGAACATTTAATTACTATCAGGACGCTGTCATGATAATTCAGCTGGTTACAGTAACAGCACAGCAAAACAGAACAACGTGATTCAAGTCCCGGATATAGCCTCAAATTTTTCAATCTGATTCCCTTTTCCATTTTATCGATATACTTATGCATATACTGCAAGCGTATTTGTCGCCTGAACCGTGAGAGGTATACACTTTCGTCATGATAATGAAATAATGAACTGAGATAATCAATAAGTTGCTCTCAGTGCCATTGTGTTTTTAATCAGTAGCTGATAGCGACTATAACAGGACTAGGGGCTGAAGATCAAATTCGATGTACCTAGTCAATAGAATAATCTCGTGCCGTAAGAGTTCTCCGGAAAACAACTGCACCCCTCACGTCCACGTAGGCACCTCGGCAGCCGTAGGTGAACATTTAACCAATATGCTGATGGGGCTACCATCACGAATCCTCCATCAGAAATGTTGCCAGAAGAGCTGCCTAACGTAGCTTTGTTTTACTCACAATGCTGAGTGAGCCCCGGTCCTATATAATCCGTATTCCTATGAATGGGAAAGATCCCGAACGCATTCCTTGGTCGGATACCAGAGCTTCACGCACAAGCGCACTGTGTCAGGCGCAGGACTGCAAGAAACTGAGGAGCGACAAGTCGAAAGTGTAATTAAGAGCTATTATTGTACCCCGATCAGAAATTGGCGTTACACGTTTAATGTCACATCCAAACAGAAGGCAATATACTTAACCACTTGCATAGCTATGCGTTTAAGCGAACGACCATCTGCTTTTATATGTTTAAGAGCAATGTGGTTAATAACGCGTTTTTAGATTCACAATTATGACTAACAGAAGCTGCTATTTACGATTATGTATATCTCCTTTGGAAAGTTTTAACAGATAATTCCTAAAAAAGATGTCATTACGTGGACCACTGTTCTTAATATTTCTTTACTTGTCCTTCGTACCTGAAAAAGTATTTTCTCGGCGTTGCAGTGAAGTACTATATTTGGTAAAGCAAAATTCCCTAATTTCTCTACGTAAACTTATTTTAAGTATTTTGCCAAACGTTCTTCCATTATGTATCTTCCGCCTCTTAAGTGTGATACTGCAAGTTCTCCAAAATTCATAACCAGTGGTTGCCATCAGATCAAACTGTTTTCCAGCTACAAAAATTATTTAGATGTGGAAATAAGTGGAAGAAAGAGGCTACTCAATCTACTGAATATTACTGTACTTCAAGTCTTCCAGTACTTCCATTTCCAAAGCAGCTTTGTAATCAGATGCTCTGTCCCAGTTATATCCACTTCACCTTCTTTTGTGCAAAACCATCAGCTTCCATCCACTGCTTTGACCGCTGTCTTGTGTAGTGGAAGACCAATGTCTGTCACACAAACAAATCGGTTCACAAAATCATTCAAGTATATCACTTTTAAAAGGTTCAACCGTTTTCGCGGTTGCTCATGATAGGCATTTTGCATCCACTTAGCACAACATTTCTCGACTTTAATTCTTCGTGTAGAATGCACCCTATATACTCTTCATATACACCTAAGTAAATTCATATATCTCAAATCTCGGGTTTTCAGGATCTGCACTCCAGTAGCATATTGTGGAGTGGTTGCAACTGTTCACATGCATCATCTTCTAGAGAAGTGCAGCCACGTTTAAATTCTAGAGCCTGTTTGTTAGCTATTGAAAATTAGTGAGCACTTAAACACTTAAGACTTTTTTTAATAAACTATTCCCAAGAAAGCATATGATCGAATGGAGTTCAACCCTTGCTCAGACCGACGGCTTTTAAGTGACGTTGTTAGGATCGTGCCAATTGACAGCACCGTTAATAAACAAAGTATTATTTTAAAATTTATATTGAGGAATTAATATTTTCAGAATTATTCTTTTAAATAGATTACTCCTGTATATGGATGTTTTAATTAGAGTCAAATGAAAAATGCAATGCCACGGCCGGAATTTGAACCACGGATATCTTAGTTTCCGTCAAGTCGCTCTTACCCATTGAGCTACCATGGCCAACACGCCGACGTGACATTAAACTCTCCAATGGACTCATTATATTTTTCTGGTAAACCACTTAGAATTCTCATATTCGAAGTACATATTTGTGGCGACTTACTATTTTAAGTACTTAAATACCAGGATTTTTATCATTGAACTCTTAATGATAAATTTATATTGAGGAATTAATCCTTTCAGAATTAATCTTTTAAATACATTACTCCTGTATATGGATGTTTTAATTAATTACTCAACTGAAAATTCAATTCCGTAGTTGAAATCCCGGCTGTGGCATTTAATTCTTCAGTTGTCTCTTTATTAAAGTATTATTCGGACAAGGTAACATTTACTATTACCAGCACATAAGCTCTCTCTGTTGTCATGTAGAAAACCCGTGCAAGTGTCTTTTGTAAAACAATCGTTGACCATTAAGGAATACTTGGTCTGGTTGCGAAAGTAGAAATACGCGAAATAAATTTTCATTTTAGTTTAACTATTTTGTATAAGACAATTTTATTGCCAACTCGAGTGAAACAGGTACTTCTTAATCTGCGGATAAAGTAAATTAAAAGATAAGGATATGAACAGAAGAAAATGATATCTTTTCAATTTGGCTTCGATTATTTCGTTCACCATTTTCAGAAATTTTCGTTGTATATACAAAAGCAGAGCCCAAAACGACAAATTTCACTAGCAGAATCTTCTATTATCTAATTATCTTCTTATACGTTTCCATAAAAATCATTTAAGAAGATATTACAGATCAAGATTTTAGAAACATCCTTATAAGATTCCGATATTACATATTAATTAATTTGAAAAATACATTAACTTTTAATTTTCTTTAGCATGCACACATGAAGAAAATTTCGATGCAGAGAATATACTGAAAATAAATGTTTTAAGATTCCCTGAATCCATGTTTCTGTGCAAACGTGAGTGTCTGTTTGTGTTTGTGGTTGTGTGTGTGTGTGTGTGTGTGTGTGTGTGTGTGTGTGTGTGTGTGTGTGTGTGTGTGTGTGTGTGTGTGTACGTGCGTGTACCTGTATGTATAATGGAATATCCAAATTGGAACCGGAACGGTCTGAAAAGTCCAAAGCCGTGAAATACAGTAATAGTAAAATGATGATTGATGATGATGATGATGATGATGATGATGATGATGATGATGATGATGATGATAGCAGCACAGTGGTGTCGTTGAAGGTAGAACCTCCTCTTCAGAGGAGAAGCCTTCGACATTTTGCCATTTCGGGACCTTGTCGCTTACTGGCATGGTGGTGAGTTTTAATGATATGACGGTGGGTAGATGGTGGTGAAAAGGTAATGTGATGGATTTTAATAGTTGTTAGGGATTGGAAGTGTGATGGATAGCTCAATATGGTTTGTAGGAACCTATGTTGGGGCTATCACTAGTCTGGGTCGCTTGTAAGTTTCACCGGGGTCGAGGTCATATTCTCCCAGACCGCGGATTAGACTGTTGAAGCTAGAGGGGATCTTGTTATAAACACCATGGTTTAGGGTAAGGATGTAGTCTTGTGATTTTCGGGAAGGAGAGGTCAGCATGGATATTATCATTAGGAATGTACCAATCGGAAGCTTTCGCTATCCGAAGGTAGCGGTTTTGAAGGACTTGGAGTTTGTGGAGATGGGATTTTTCTGCAGATCCCCAGACTGTGCAGGTATGGGTTAGTGCAGGGCGGAGTATTTGCTTATATATGAGCAATTTGTTGTGCAGGGTCTTGTCGATTTCCTATCCAGGATACAGCATGGCCATGCTTCTTTGTTTGCCATAGTGCTAATGTGTTGTTTCCACGTCAGACGCCAATCCAGGGTTACTCTGAGGTATATAGCCTCCGTGGACCATTGTACAGTTGCATTTATCTTCATGTGCCAAGTGATGAACCAGGCAGATAGCACATCAGGATAACTGTGCCTTGGTTACTGCATTAACATGTCACTTAGATGAGATATCATGAACGAATAGGTATAGTTTACATCCTATTAGGGTAGTGAGTGTGTTTATATAGGTGAGGAATAAGAGGGGACCAGGGACCCCGGCGTGAATACCGTAGGGTTGAGAATGGATGTCGTCCCTGGCAACGACGAAGGAACGGCTTTTGAGGTAGGTGTTGATGAGGTGTATAAGGTATGCTGGGATATTGTAGTGGATGGATGATGGTGATAATGAAGCCTCTATATTTATCATTAAGTAATAGAAAATTACCTTCCAGTTGTTAAATATTTTTACAACTATTACGAGGATGGATAAGATAGATCAGTACTTTGGTGATTCGACACTGTGACCAGTCTTGATCTTTTGTACCTATACCCCAAATGATGCATCCCCTGGAGGAAGGATGAGGCGAGAGGAGGCAGGGGGCAGCTATGCCAGGGAGTCCCGCCCGAGAGAAGTTACTATGAGCATTACATTGTCCTATGCAGCACTTAGACTCCCGCCAACACTTTATCCTGAAAAATAAGAAACCAGGTGAAAAATGATGTAAAAATTTAATGGAGGCACAGGAAATACGGGGGATAAAATTAATCTAACCATCACTGGCCTGTCGACCAGGAAAGCCCTCGAAAATAACCGAATGTCAGACAGGTCGGCCATGGTAACGGGAATCGAACCCGGGGCTCCCTAATGTGGGCCACAGACGAAATCCCTGAGCCATCCCACTCGAAGGCACTATTACTAGTTAAGGATAATCCATTATTAAGGATATGCAAAACTCACTGGCAATGATCCGCTCATTTTAAAATGACGTAAGCAATTGCCCAATCAATTACACGACAAGGAAGGAGTAAAAGAGGACGCTGCCAAGTTTGTAAGTACCTACTTTGTCCCTACAAAGACTACTTTTACTACTTCCAGTTAGCTCACCCCTAGTGAGCAGTGCACTGACGTGGCTTTCGCTCAAGTCTGTCGTTTGACGCCTCAGTATTTGATTATGAACTAACGTGTTGCTGGTATCAGAGCTCTCATATTTAGCAGTCTACAAACCTGCTTTATGTTGACATCTATACTAGCGATGAAACGTGGTTTACGCAGTATGAAATTCAGATTATAACCACGTAAAAGTCGACCGGAATGTGATCACAGAGCGAAGTCAAAGAGAATTTAAACGTGAGCCTGTCTGTAACAATATCGACGCTCCTCATTACGCGTACGAGTATAAAGTGAGGGGTGGGGGAGTACTAATTTTGGGGGTTAACTCGCTGCCGAGTGCGCGTGCACAGGATGGCTTTTCGTGAAGGCGAGGCAAATAAACATAACGGGACTCCAATACGATGTAGAGACAAAGTTCCCTAGAGTCCTGCAATAAAGCGGTATGCTACCCTTCAAACAAAAGCAGAGGAATCGATGCTATTCCGTCGAGGGTAAAATTTGCGCTGTACTTGGTCATGTGATCATGAGACACTCTTGCTGGTGTGTCCACCGCTAATGCAGTGCTGATTATTTCATCAACGTAATGCATCCTTAAGTTTTGATACCAAAAAATGACGAGTTGCACTCACATGCATTCAGTTGCACTCCCTAATCTTGTATAAACTATTTTTACAAATTTTTACTCATTTCGTAATGTCAACTAAGACTTTACTGAATTTATCGTAGTACTAATTTTATTTTAAGTGCAATGGAAAGAGTATACAGTAGACCTTAACCGATAGTCGAGCCTTCAACGTTCTAATCACTATGTGATAGTTTCTAAATTTCTTCCTCTTTACAAGCTCAAGTGATATGAAGTTACTAACGACTTAATAGTAGTAGTAGTAATAGTAGTAGTAGTAGTAGTAGTAGTAGTAGTAGTAGTAGTAGTAGTAGTAGCAGCAGTGTAGTAGTAGCAGCAGCAGTGTAGTAGTAGTAGTAGTAGTAGTAGCAGTAGTAGTAGTAGTAGTAGTAGTAGTAGTAGTAGTAGTAGTAGTAGTAGTAGTAGTAGTAGTAGTAGTAGTAGTAGTAGTAGTAGTAGTAGTAGTAGTAGTATGATTTAAGGGCGCACAACAGCTTAGGTCATTAGCACCCTGGCTTGAACTTTAAAATGCCTACTGCGGAGAGTTAAGCGATAAAACCAGTAAAACACTAAAAAACAAAAACTAGAAAGCTAAAACACTAAGAGTACTAAATCAGTTAAAATAGGAGTGCTGAGATATATCTAAAATACAGTACAGTTTGAGGGTGATAAAATTATACATGACGTTCTATTCCGCTACGCTCTAAAAAGGCGAAGAGTTCCTCCACTGCAGCGATGTCATCTCTCAGCATGGCGCTGAGGTTGGGGTCAAACACAGGGACGAGCGCAACGTTGAATAAAATCGGCACTACACTATAAGATGCTGCACCGTCAAGGGCTCACCACAGTGAGGACAATGAGGTGCTGGTTCCTCGCGTAATAAATATTGATGGCTAAAACAGCAATACCCGATGCGAAGTCTAGCTAAAATAATTTCTTTCCTCCGAGAAGAACGCAAAGACGTGGCCCAGGGAACAGGAAGAGGTTTAACATCCCGGAGCTTGTTGCCACCTAGGGCGGACCAGTTGTCATGCCAAAGCATGAGGATGGCGCGGCGAAGGGATGCATCGACGTCCTCAAAAGGAACAGAATGGTTAAAAACAGTAGGAGATAAAATAGCAGACTTCGCAGCAGCATCAGCAGCCTCATTGCCCGGAATACCCACGTGTCCAGGAACCCAAACAAACGACACGCGGAACCCAGAAGTAGTGAGCGAGTGCAGCTGATCCTGTATACGCTGTACCAAAGGATGGCATGGGTACAGCAAACGGAGGCTTTTTAGAGCACTGAGAGAATCGCTGCAGATGGCAAAGTGGTTCGAGTGCTGCTGGCTGATAAAAAGAAGGGCCTGGTGGATACTAAACAGTTCGGCGGTAAAAATCGAGCATTGCCGGGAAAGACGAAACGTAAAACTCTGAGACGCAACCACGAAGGCACATCCAACGCCACGGTCGGTTTTGGATCCATCCGTAAAAATAAAAATGTGGCTATTAAAATGCTGCTGTAGTTCTAAAAATGCGGAACGGATGGCTGAGGTCGGAACAGTAGATTTGGGCATGGACGTCAACCCAAGATGGAGGAGGGTGTCATACCGCGTCCAAGGAGGAAAAGTAGATTCCCTCCGGGATGATACTGGCGGTAGTGTGACGTCCAGAGTCCGAAGAAGTAAACGAAAGTGTACACCGGGTAGAAGTAGTGCAAGGGGACTAATAGCGTACTGGCGATCAAGAGATAACTCAAAGAAAAGCCTGAAGGTTTGGTGTGTGGGTAGTATTTGAGAAAATTATAAGTACTAAAAATCAAATAATAAGTGAACTTTTTTCGCAAAAACATGTACTGAACAAAAATAGTGCCTTTCTTAATCAATGTCTACAGCTTTTGTGCTGTAATACTTTGTTTTATTGTTTTCCAATTAGTCTTAATTGTTCCAGAATAAAATGAACCTTAAAGGAAATATGTATTTCATATCGCATGAAAACATCTTAAATATATAATACCTCAATCAAAACTGTTAGAACTATTTTTGACAAAATAAAAATTTCGGAAATATTCACCATGGAAAGGTAAACCTGTAAAGGGGTGGGGGATCTTGAAAATATTCATGCCGCGTCCTTGGAAGATGCTAAACTTCAAACCCGCACCAGACATTTTTCCAAACCTTTTTATCCAGTAGACCTAAAAACGCGTATTTTTTAAGTAAAATCTCGACATAAATTTTTTGTGTACAGTACATTTACAGAACTTACTCTACATAGAATGTAAAGTAAAATTAATAAAGTACCGCAAACTAAATATTGTTTTAATAAGGAAATGTCAAATTTAAACTATAATGATCATTCTCTACTGCTCTTAACAAAAAACATATTACATGCTTATTAATTTTTGATAATCCAGATAAACCTTATATCACATTTTACATTGAATTGTACAACAGAGTATGTAAAATGAGCATGTTAGTACCTAACGACATTAAATTCCATCCTATTCAAATACAAGCGAGAAAGGAATGAATAACGACTTGCATTTGAGAAAACTTCAGAAACTTCCAAACTTTCAAAGTATAAGTAATATCTGGAACTGGTTAGCTCCATCTTTAACGAGATGGCCCATCTCTTAAATTTATCAGTTGTTCATTCATAATGAAGAAAACCTCAGAAAATCAAGATATACCCCTGTGTTTCATTTTCCAGGAAATTATCTTAGAAATATGTATATAGCACTCAAAATTGGAGGAGAGATTTTTGTTAAAATTAAAGTTATTGTAAGCTCCATCATGTAAACGATATTTACGTTTGGAACATTTTCTTGCAAAGGGAAATAAAATTCTCATTTTTTGTTAGGAATACGTAAGAATACTTCGGATACTAATAAAAAATCTAAAATGATATATTTATTACCCAGAAAAATAATGGTTTCATCAAAATTGATTGGAAAACACATTATGGAACACTTTTTTGCGGAATAGACTTTAGAAGTAGTTTTGTCTCTAAATTAACTCTTTTTCTTACTTGAATTCTCTAAATATCATTTCAAAATTCCTTCATCATATTGAAAATTCAAATTTTCTTTATCTATTAATTTATTCTTCAAATCATATTTGAAATATTCAAAGTAATCCATTAGAACAATGCAACTTTGTCTTAAGAAAGGGCACGACAATTTGGGGCAGACACTTCAAACCCAAACCACAATTTTGCTGAGATATCTCTCCATGCAAGAGAGAAATATGATTACTGAAGGTGGAACGGGTTTCAGAGACTTTCAGGCTTTCGCTTGCAGATAGTTAAATCACAATACAAATCACAAAGAAGGGATCAGAATATGTTCGGTTTTCTATTGGAGCCCTGTCACTGAGGCAGTCCTTATCAATTATTGCATTGTTTGCTTTTCAAGCTGGAAAACAAACTTCCATTTCAAAATAAATCCAGCCTTCACTAACACCAATCGTCAAATTTTGGAATGACAGAAACTCGATATTTATCAACATCCCCAAACTGTCCATATTTCTGAATTCCAATAACTTTTTCTGTTATCGGAAAGATTTTATTCCAGTGTACAGATATAACATGAGTGGTGCGTTGTTCTAAAGGGATAAACCTGACAGTGCATGAAGTGGTATTTAAGTTATATAAATACCATTTATAAAGGATTTATTCCTCTGCCGTAGTGATCAGCGAAGCCATATTTCGATCCTGCTTACATCCTACATTCAATAATGACATGCACGTATGTCATTTCTTTTTGTTGTTGTTTACAATGGCAACACTTCATTATCACACCCTTGGTTAAGATGAATTTCCGGACAGGACTGCATAGGAGTCACAACTTCGAATCTCAGTCAGGGTTCCCGTAGGGGTGGGAAACCGTCCCCTTCAGCTGCCGTGGTGCAGGGGCTACGGACCTCATGATACCTCTGACGTTACCAGAGGAACCTCGGGCCGAACTGCCGAGCCCCTCCCGTTGGGGAGTTGTTCGGATTGGGTTGGACTCGAGGGGGCAATGTGTTTTCAACACTCACGGGAAATTGGGTACCTCCGGCCACGCTATGGCCACCCGGAGGGGGTAGAGGATTGCCTCATAAGTCCAAGGTATTAGCCTACAGAGCTAGTAGAAGGTGTGCTAGATCACCAGGCGGCCCCACCGAGGTTTTCAGTAGTCTTCCCTGCGGGGTTGACGCGCGTAAGTGGCGTATCCACTTCCACCCGTCTTGACGTTGTAGTTGATGGGAGGGGGGCTTTCTAGACCCAAGGTATGCCCCATGGAAAGACCCCCGAAGTTTGCCATCGCTCCTGGGTAGAAGGAGGCCCGGGTCCTTGTCCCTACGGGTCCAGGACTAATGGGATTAGAACCTCTGTCGTTAAATAATCTCAGTCAGGGTGTGTTATGTGAACAAGTTTGTTTCTGGAGTTTTCCCTTATAGTACCGAGCGTGATAACTCTGGCTGTTTCGTCTGTGGCTCGCATTTGAGAGGTCTGGGTTTGATTCCCTTGGCCGACCTAACTGACACATTGCTTTTTGGGGGGTTTTCTTGGGTCGCTAGGCGAAAGCTGGGTAGGTTAATTACATCCTCCAAATTTCCAAATTATTTAACGTCATCTTTAATCTGGTGGTCTCTTTCAGGGTAGAAGTGTCGGTGGGTGTATCGACAGTGCATGGTAGGATGATATCTTTGAGGTAAACCACTTCCTCCTCCTCTGTTGGGATCCTTTGGAACAGGGACCAGACAGGGACCTTTGTGGCTCGGATCGCCTGCCTGGGACCTTTGGGGCTAGACCGCTGGGCAGTAGGGAGCGGGTCCGTTGTCCTGGGGGAAGTCTCTGACCAAGTAAACTGTAGGGACCCTGTCCTCTGCATTATCATGGCTCCTTGGGTCATCCTTCCTCCCGGGGGTGTCTCACTTGAGGGCATAGGAACAAAGAGCCCAGTATGCTGGCCTAAGTACCAAATCCCCTCCGTAGTGAAACCCTAGTCCTAATCCTTCCCCTTATCCTGCAAGATGAATGTAAGGTAACTTTAAGCTCAGTGCACCCTGGGCTCATTTCAGCATCATTTTCTCCATTTTATTCATCGTCCGGCGTGACTTACCGTTGGAGGATGTAAATCAGAAGGTAAAACTTGAAGAAAAAGACCTTTTAAGACTTCCGGGGCAAACATTTGAATACGCTAATATCTCTAATGCATGAAAAGGGAGATAAATTTTCATAATGGAAATGAGAATAACTGTAAGAAAATAATATAAAGTACATGGGCACAACAGAAGATCATGCGAATGATGACAAAATTGCAAACTAAGTTTCATTATTGAGTCAAATAATATTTCACACTCGCATGAACTTTCCCTACTACTATCGTTTACTTATATCTATACAGCCTCTGCTTCTTCGTAACCATTCATACGAAAGCAAGATTTTTAATCATGTTAATAGAAATATAGCTTAGCAGAAATAGCTTCATTACCATTTCGTAGTTGATAAAAAGGGATTAGAGATAACAGAATGACAGATCAATCTTTGACTTCGCCAGAAACAACTGAATAACGAGAGCACTTTAAAATGGCAAATTCTGACTCCTCAAAACAAAACAAAAATGTACATATGTACCAGTTATGGCTGATCATATGTGAAAAGTTCTTCCAAATAAATTGTGTTTTAAAAAATTCTACAATTTCTTGGTCTTGAGGTGTGGCATACATGGATGTTTAACTATAGAACAGGATACGATAGAATCTTACTGGAGGGGATTCTGTACGTCGACCAGAAGTGATCTATTGTACCTATGGTCCAAGTGGAGCATCCCCGGGAGGAAGGATGAGGCGAGATGAGATAGAGGACGGCCGACCAAAGGAGCCATGACAAATGAAATGAAATGTGTAGTGTTTAACGCCCACTTTTACTACATACGGCACCGCAGGCGATGACACTGATGATACATGAGATGAAGATGGAGCACCGGTGGAATGAGATGGCGGGGGAAACCGGAGATCCCGGAGAAAGCCCGCCCCAGTGTCATGTTGTCCACCACAAATCTCACTTTCCAGTCGCCTGGGATCGAACAAGGGGCGCCTTGGTGAGAGCCAAGTGGTCTAACCACTGAGCCACGGCGCGGCCGGGAGCCACGACAGATCAGGGTCTCAACTACTGACCAGTTGGACATTGCTCTAGAGGAGGAGGTGTCTTTCAGTGGCATATCATCCTGTCATGCAGCGCCGAGTTTCGGGCCGACACTTCTACTCTGAAAGAGACCGTCAGATGAGATATGATGTGAAATGATAATGGAGATGAAATGCACGGACCTGAAATTCGGGAGATGCAATTAACCTAACCAGCATATGCTGGACGACCGGAAAAAATCCCTAGAAAACCCAAGGGTCAGGTAGCACTCACGAGAAGCAAATCCAGAGCTCCCGAATGCGGGCCATAGACAAAACCGCCTGAGACATCCCGCTCGGTAAGGTTAAATATTAAGTATAATATTTATAGACTTACACCACACACACAAACACACACACACACACACACCTACCCACACCCACACACACACACACACACACACACACACACACACACAGTACGCGCAAGATAAGTTGAGCGCTGGATTTACGGTGTAGTGCGGTCAGAGGGGAAGAAGCGAGAAACCCTCTTTTGTTTCTGCAATGTGGTCAACCTTGAAAAACACAGTTCAGCAAAATAGCGTGTGAGATAAGCGAATACATCACAAGTAACGTTGCATCCTCTGAAAACATTCCTTAGTTTTGCCCACACCAGCTCAATTGCATTCAGATCACAGTTATTGGAGGTAGACGAATAATAATGTGTCACCTTTTGAGAGCCATAACATCCACAAATGTTCATACAAATATAAGTCATTTTCAAGTAAATTCTGATGCACATTACCACCACACTCGTAACAAGGATAAACTGGCAATTCGAGCGCACCAAACGAGCCTTTCTGAAGGCATCTTTAACTACAAAGTGATAATGTAATATAATAAACTTCCAAATTCATTTAAACAAATTGCCTCATTAAAAACTAAGAATAAATGAAGAAAATTTTTGTATGCAAAGTTTTATACGGTTAATGAATTTTAGAACTATAACCACGTAAATGATCACATTCACAAACCTGTAATATTCATATTATGACATATGAAACCATATGTCATGAAACCATAGTAAAGCTGCTTACTGTGTATATTGTATGTAATCAATTTGACTTTATGTATATAACGTATTTAAAAATTTTGACGTGTGTCATAACATGTATATGTTGCCAAGGACGATCTAAAATTCTAATTCTAACATATGATTGTTCTAAACTGGTTAGCTAATTAACCTCGAAGTTGATCAAAACGAAATATGGCGGATATGATAAAACTTAGCGTATTAGCCATTAGGTGTCAGTGTATAGCACATTTCAAATTTCAAACATGTCATCTATGTTTACGGGGTTAAACGAAACTTGTCGAATGAGGACTTGGAGCCCGATCACTCTTCTTATCGCGCGCATAGAACAAACACTGGTCATTTTTCTGAAAATATTTGTTTAGCTTACGAGTCCTTCAAAACAGGCATTGTTGAAGTCTTCGCATTTAGAGTTTGTGCGGAAAGCAGTTAGTTTCTTCTAGTTTTGTAGATAGTTTAGAGGAATGTTAAATGCACAATAAAGTAAAATGGAAACAAACAAATCTGGCTGCTTTATGATGGTTTCAACTCTACAAATTTCCATAGTATTCTCCGGAATGACGTATTATGAAAACTCATAAAAATGTCGAAAGACACGATGTCATCTAGAGGGTCAACAGGGCAGGAAACGTCCACTCTTTGCCAGGCATTCGTATTAATCAGCAGAAACATTGGAGGTCTCTGCTCAAGAGGAGAAATGCATTTCTCTTTCTCTTTTGTGCGTTCAGTAAATACGGAGTAACTCTTCTGATATTACACTGTATCGGAAATCAATATAGCTTCACGGAATAAAATCCTTTTGAGCAGAATATTCTTCTCTAAGAAAGCTAAAAGCTGTGATGTAATATTTAAGGGAACAAATATTTAATATTTAATTAATATTTAGATTACCTACACAAGGACCTGTGCTTAAAAATGTAATTAGTCCTTGCTTCCAATGAAGCAATGATGCACGCTCTCCGAAACAGCTGCTTGGCAGACTATTAAACATATTGTGACTTTGTGGATTCGAGAATTAAAAGTCTAGTTTGCTGAAATTCAAACTGTTCCTTATTTCAAGTAAAATGGCGTTTTGTACAACCCTTACAGGCTCTAAAATGATGAAACATATACCAACGCAACCTTCAAAGAATTCACTTTCAAATCACTACACATGCACGATTATCAGTTCTCGACTCTGGTCCGACTGGCAAGTCGTGGCTTCCTTTATACCTCCACTCATAGTTCTAAAAATCAGTGGAACGCTCTGTAACAATCAAGATGGCGTCAGAAAGGAAGAAATTTCCAGACATCTGTCTCTTTCTATATCTCTTTCAGCAAGCGACAAACACTAAATACAAACAGTAAATACATATAAAACCTAAGGCTCAACAGGCTGCCAGGAGGAAAGAAGGTGTAAGCTACAGTGCTGGATCTTTCTAATGTAAATAAATTATACATATATTTTATGTAAACTACATGCAAAACTTTAAAGCTATTTTGTCAAGTTCAGTTTTTTTGTTATTTTTCCATATTCAAAATCTATCTTCGACAATATTACAGCTAGAGCTCTGAAAATTGTACACAATACACTTCAGAATCTGAGAAAGAAACTAATGTATGGGAACTTTTGATATTGGTCATAGTTTAATTTTTAAAAAATAATTACTATGACCAAGCTCTGATTTTAGGAGCTCCTCCCACATCTTCAACAATCATAGGAGGCATCTAACCTTCCGACCTAAGCCATGCACCAATTCCAAAATTTGTATTTATTACCTTACTTCTTCTAATTCTTGCATTTAGGACTTGGACATTTTCCACATCAAGAAAATGAAATTATCCATCTGGTCCACGGACGTTCAGCTCTCCTTCTACCTTTAGGTTGGCAGTGAAGTAATGTCTGTGGTAATCTATTTGTTTTAATAAAGCATTACTTAAGGTCATTTTAACCTTTAAGCTTTTATCGCGACCATTAACATCGTGAATATATTGGTTAATAAATTTACATAATAATTAACATTTTGAACAGAATAAAATGTATACAGTTGACAAGAATACTTAAAAGTTTTAACAATCAGTTAAATATAATGGTAAAGATTACAAGATTTTAAAAAATTAATAAAACCGTTAATGAGAGATACCTACATCATTCAATGCTGCAGAGAGAATTTTCGGGATGCCGTGTTGTTTGCGCTGGTCTACAAATTTTGGACAGATGATAATAATGTGAAGTACTGTTATCTTTTGTTTGGCATATATCACATATTGGAGGAGAGATTTTGTTCAGAATATGCCAATGTGTGAGTTTTGTATGACCAAGTCGCAGTCGTGAGAATACAATGTGGTTTCGGCGCTGCAAGTTCTTAATGAATCTATTTTGTGGCATCCTTTTTAGGTGTTCTAACCAGTTATTTCTTATTTGATTTATTCTGTCATTTATTTTTGCTTACACCACCTAATTTTTGTTTAATTCTGCAACTACAATTGTGATTTCGTCTACATTTACTATTTTACGACAATGCATGCTTTATTACCACTATACTAAATATCAGTCAAGCTAATTTTTGATACTCTACGTTGCAGCCCAATCGTTCACCTTTTTAAACTTTTATGTTACTCACTTGGTGTCGATAACATATTGCTCTCATAACTTTTTGGACACCTTTGATTATTTGCAACGAATATTTAACTACACCTATTTTAGCAGATACAGCGTCTTCCGAATATTTTACCGCACGAAAATCCTCGAAATCTGAAGTATGCCCCTCCAATCATTGAATACGCTTCCAAAAATTACATTGCATTTTACTTATATACTCCAACCTCTCCCATTCCCATACCTCACATCCATACAGGTTGTTTCGAATCGACATCGAGCGAATATAGTCGTTTCGTAGTTTTAACTAGTCCAAATTTCGGTGTCGTAGCTTCGAAATTCTCTTAGGTACAATTTTATGCAGCATTTAGATTATTTTGTAATTAGGCAGCGCAGGAAACACTGGTGTGCGAACCTCAAAAGTTGTTATTGGGACGCACCCGCCAAGAAAACAAAAGCATTGAACCTTGCTCTTTATCACTGAACCTAGCCTCACTTTCAGGTAACGGGGCAAAGGGCTTGTGAAAAAGTCGACTAAGGACTCGGACAGTTCCAAGGCTGTTCACTTTGCTATGACTTTAATTCTACAGCACTTTCAGCCACTTCTGCGAAATGAATAGCTTCCTTTTCAGTTGCAAATGCTTTATTTAGTGTTATTGAACACGGTTTTAAATAAAATGCTTGTCTCACTGCATAAGTCATTTAGCTTTGGTCAAATTTAACTACAATCATTTGATATTGTTCTCCCTTCTTATTATCATTTAATGCTAACTTGCAAATGTTGCTCAAATAGGTTTTAATAAACAAGTCTGACTTGTATTTTATATTTATTAATTTTAGAGATTTTAAATTATTAGTCTTTAGTTGGTTTTTTATGTCCTTTTAATAGTTGAGCGTTTTTATTTTATTTTACCTTTTAGCTAAGTTTTAGGATTTAATGTTGACTTCGGGCCCAAATGACCTTGTTGTCGACGGGCCCTAAAACACCACACACTCACTCACTCACTCACTCACTCACTCACTCACTCACTCACTCACTCACTCACTCACTCACTCACTCACTCACTCACTCACTCACTCACTACCATTTAATGCTTTCATCCTCAACATCCCTCTAAAATGTTTAAGTTGAATATGTGAAGCAGCTTATTTGCCGTCATGGACTGTTATAAAAGAATGCTGGAACACGTTAAGCACCTATAAACAAATAACTAAATAATAACTTCTTTATTGCGGTTTCATAAATCAAAGGAACTTTTAATGGCAAGCTACCGTGGAGTATGCAGGTGCGTATTCGCCTAATCACAGCACATAGAGTATAACAAACACAATCGGAAAAATGTAGATATGAAACGAACAATAACTATTTCCTTACATCGGTTGACATCTATATTTAAAAATAAAACACAATTTGGGTTCATATATTGCTTATTTAGTGAAAAGCCCTACGTTATTTAAAATCATGTCCCATTTGATATCAACCAAGTATTCGTGTAGTAAACAAGATCCCAGGTATGATGCCTGGCTGACAAACACCCCTTCCATTTTCTTATGCAGTTGTGTTTCATCCACTGTCATTGACAGTTCCATCTCCTTTTTCAAAGCCGTTGACTGCTATTTAAGTAATATGGGCCGAAAACGTCGTGAAACTACAAAGGTACAGAGAGAAATTTGCATCAGGCAATTTAAAAAGGGAAAACCTTTTCAAGAAATTGTAAAAACCCATTGGGAGACCTTCTAGTACAGTGAATTCTATTACATACAGGTTTGATCAAAACAAGACTTACTAAAATCAATCAAGAAGCTGTCATACTCCAGTGGATCCGAGATGGAGAAACGACAGTTACTCAGAGAAATCAAGAACAATCCTAAACTAAGTGCTCCAAAACTTGCTATTGCAGTTCAAACACACACACAGGAAAGTCCATTTCAGTACAAAATATAAGAAATGTGCTTTATAAAGCTGAGTATGGAGGCCGAACAGCCCGTAGAATACCATACTTCAGTAAAATCGACAGAAAGAAACGAGTTGCTTTCGCAAAAGAACATAAATACGATGGGTTTGTTTTCTGTAAGAAGGTTGTATTTACTGATAAGAGTCAAATGGGCGAGCAATAGTGCAGAATAAAAAGAATTGTGAGCTTGAGGAGAGAAATATAACAGCTTCAGTTAAACATGGAGGTGGTTCAGTACTTGTCTGGGGCTACGTGAGTGCAAATGGTGTATGGGAGTTTTGTTTTATTGATGGAATTATGAACCATAAGGTTTATATAAACATCCTAAAACACATCTGTCCAGGAGTTTGAATTATATGGGTGTTTCTGAGGGCTATATTTTCACGCAAGATAATGAACAAAAACACACAGCTCTAGATGCAAGGCTATGGTAGTTGTATAATACTCCACGATGGATGTCGACACCATCGCAATACCCAGACAAGAATCCAATAGAGAATATGTGGAGCACACTGTACAAAAATATTAGGAATCATCAGATATCTAATATGAATGATTTAAAGAACGCTCACTAGAGGAAAGGCGTAAAATTACAGTGGAAGCAACACAATCTTTGGTGAAATCCATGCAAAAAATTTGCAAGAAATTATAAAGCGGGAATGGAGGGCCTACTAAGTACTAACCGTAACATTCTACACCATTTGCAATATGTAGACGATCACTTATTTTGCATTCTATATTGTGTATCTTTACTTTTGAATGTTTAGCTATGTTTATGTGAAAGATACTATGTCTTTCTTTATTGTATTCTCTTTTTCACTAATCAATAAATAAGACAGTGATACATCCTTAATATAAACTTATGCATTAGACGAATACTTTTTGAAGTATCTGTGTGTTTACAAAAGGCTACAGCAAGCAACACGGTTTGTCACCTACCTGCGATTCCTTCGATGATGTGAGGCACGCGGCGTTGTTCCAGTCATTGCCTAATCCACATTCATTCTAGAGCGACTTTTATGCAGCTCTTTTGGCGGTAAAAACTCTCTATACGTGTCACATAGAATCTGACTAACTACTTCTATATATTCGTTCGGTTCGTTTCGAAACATCCTGTATAATGACTTAATCATTGCCTTATACAAAGTTATAATGTTCTTACTGGTATATCTGGTATTCGATGCAATGTATTCTGTACTTCAGGAAGTTCTTCAACCCCTTTGTACTTGATAGATTCCTTATCTTTCCTCCATTTTTCACTTATGATAGCTATTATATGTATCTCCGCTTAGGCTTCCTAAGAAATAATTCGTCCGAACAACTACTGCGTGAGATAAATGAGCACTTATTTTAAATGGGTTTTATGTTTAACTCAAAATAGCTCGCTTTTGCAGCAAATTCTGCATTTACTTGTTATTCCAAAAGCTTCTTTACAGAAGCTTGGGCAAAGATTTATCTTATTTTTAAACTCCGCTACGAATAAACTACATTTCCCCAGAAAAAAAACGCGCGTTATAATTGAAAACCAGATTTATCTTCCATCCTCGTGCTATATGCGCTTGTAGATCGGTTTTTCCCTGCCCATTCTTTAATTCGTCCTTATGAAAGCAACCTTTGTGTGAATCTCCCTCCCCCTTCCCCCATCTACCGCTCACTGGGATGGACGCATCTAAATAGTCCTTTTACAATACGGCAGGCAACAGACGTGGGATTCTCACATAATCCCATTCAGGGAATGAGGATGGCTGTTGACATACCGTTTGGCAAGCTTAAAACTTCCGCTGTCTCCGGCTTCGTTTTCATTGTTGTGTTTGTTATTAATGAAAATATATGCATCGTTATACCAAAACGATGGATTATTTCCTTTGCATATATTTGCTTTGACGAAATATATCGACTGTACATTTGTATTTGTATTCTTGTTGGACTGAGTAATATGAACTAAATTAAAACTGAGTTTAAAGTCATTAATATGTTGAAAGTACTTCCATTGTAGTTATTACATCTAATCATTACTATATTCTGGTGTAAAATGCTTTCAGGATAACTTGAAAGACTCTTCAATATTTAGAACGTTATAAACTGTGTGATTTTAGATATTGGAATTCACTGAAACATTATTAATTTTACTGAACAGAGGAAGTTAACTTTGTGGACATATCGAATTAGCTTTATCAAAGTACAGTACTGTACGGACTCAGCTCTGTGTGTTCGAGAGGAGTGGAATGCGTTGAGGAGAGGAGCAAGCTGGTGACGTGTGGCAACAGAAATTATCAATTGATAGTGTAAATGTTCCTTACATGAACATCAGTGGCGGTACAAAGAAACTTTGTTCGATTGTTAAGCACAGGATACGTTTTGCTTGGGCCACGATATTTTCGATAAGAGTTTTTAAAACTATTCGCTTCAAGAGGAGAAAATGTGGAAGCAAACGAGATTTGAATTAAAAAATTTAAAATTCTACTTGCTATGAGTATCTTTTGTACATATTAAAGTTTTACGGAAATCTGGTGGAAACTTATTTATTTAGTTGAAATTTTGATGGACAGTAAACCGAGAAGGGGTTGCCGAAAGATACAATACATTAACCAATTTCATTGTTTTACAATACAAGCTGGAGGGAAAGAGGTTTGTGAATGTAGCAGGAAGCGCCAGTGAGGACTACTATGACCAATGAACCACCAAAGTGTTTGAAGTAGTAGTAAGAAATGTTCATTCCACACATTCCAACTTCTTTAGTTATAAATTTGTGTCTACATTGACTCTTTTCTGTTAAAGTGCCCAAATATTCTACCAAGAAAGAAATAGTGAATTTCTTGAAAATTCTAGCACACCAACTTGGGTGTGCTAATCTTATGTGGTCTGAATTCGTGTCCAATACGCAAGTATTAGTCTAGGAAGACCAGGCTTAGGAGAGCGGTAAGAGGGGAAAAATATGAAAATATTTAACCTGAATGGCCGAAAGGTATAATTTAAAACTCGTAATGAAGGCTCACACTAGCGTCTGTGTTAGTTTGTCTGTACCGATTTAATCAAACATTAACCTATGAATGCGGATTGGTTACCACTTTTTCTGTAACGTTATGCAAATTTGAAGCAATTGCGCGGTTCAGCCTCAGTGTTGAGCAGGAGTTCTGTCAGAGAATGTGCGTGGATACATAGGAGTAACGATGGAATCCAGGTTTAAGATTTGTTTAGTGACTGCTTCTCTTTTTCATCACGTAAATCGCGAAGTTGCTGACCAAGGGACACTGCCCGGAGTTACCGTATGAGAAACGCATATTACGCGGTAACACCTAATTTGTTATTTACGCAGGAACAGATATTTCCTTGTCGGCTCACGTCTGCCCTCCTGGACGGACAGTCCAGCTGTGTCCAAGATTTCCCTCACGAAAGCTGTCTTATTCGCACCAAAATTCTTTTTGTTACCATGTGGTCGTTTGTATATTTTATCTCGGTGACCAGCTGCTAAGGATGGGTCCGCACTTCTTGTCCTTTGCCTGTTTTACATTTAACGCATATTTCCAATGTTCATATCTAATCTATTATGATTCTTCATGTACCGAATCCGTAATTTATTCAGCGGATTGCTACTGTCATGTAAGGGGTGGCTCTGGTCGTAGGTACTCGACTATGCATAATTATCAATAAGACTTTAAACACAGCTGACACGAGTCACAATATGGCTAATATATAGAGAGGAACTATCCCATTCTTACGTGGGTCATAATCCTCATACATTTTTAAAGTAGTCCAGTGAACCAAAGCGCTATCTATATGGTTAGTTCAGATTAGTGGAAAGTATCTGCCAGTTGTTCTTCACCACTGCGATTTATAAATGAAATATATGTAAACGTCAAACACTGTTAATTCGGACAACAATTGTTTGTTTTACTGCCTACTTGAATAAAGGTAAAGCTAAATCCTGGAACCATGGTTTTTCTAGCACGAAAATTCTTTTTTATTTAAACATTAAGCAATGAATGCAGAAATAGCACCTTAAAATTATGAAACAAAAAGCAAACAAATATTGTGCAAAACATGTGCTTTATGTACACCTCGAATAACGTACTGGATTTATTAATTTTATGCCTTGGGCATTTGGAAACAATTTACAGGATGACTAAGCAATACCAATGCAATATGCAGTTGTAGCAAATTAATTACTTTCCATTACTTTCTTTGAAATAATAATAAAAAACTTTAATTTTGTTAAGATTATTTTAAATGTCTATCTGAGCAAGATACATTTCTCAGGCAGGAGTGCAGTTACCAAAAGTGTACCTTACGGCCAGTTTGCGCTGTTGATAATTATAAGTTACCAACATTTCCCATACAGAAATGAACAATTCATGGTTGTACGCAGCAAACGGTTCGTGGTGGCAGAGCTGCTTCATGATTGCAATATTGCGCCTCTAAACCACGTATGTCACCAATGCATCGCTGTTGTGGATTCTATAATGAAGGTGGCAGGAGTGTCACCACATCTGCAACACATGCTAAAACACTTAGGAGCAAATTTAACCTTTTCTTTTTTTAAAAAAAAAGTACAGTCATCAGACAGGAAGCAGGCTTGGCTGTAAGTCCAATTGACTCTCAAGTTCCAATTTCTCAATCTCTGCTCTGCAGTCAAGTAGGAAGACAAGATTTGTTTTTACTTTTTTTAAATTCAGTGCAAGATATGATTTCCTGAGAGCATTGATGGTGTCTTCGCAAAATATGAAACGCACGCTCATCACAAACCCCGACCTTGCACAATGCTCAAAATATATATTTCACAATATGAATCCCCTTCCATAAAATTATCAGTTTACTCTCCTCCGAATAATACTGAATTTTGTTGAAACATGAAGTTCTCTACTTATTAATCTAGCATCGTTAATGGGCACAATCGGCTTAGGAAGACAGGCTAACTAAATGTAGATCTTAATTTAGAAATATCTCAGGTAATTATAGAATAAATAATAAATAATTAAAAAACACAAATAATTTAATGTTGACACATTTATGCTTTTTGTTGAATATGTTAAAGCCTTCGATTCGGTTTTAAGGGATAAACTTTGAATAGCGATGGAAAATTGTGGAATACCAGCACATTTAATAGGGACTGTACAAGGTATGTATAAAAACACGACAATAGCAATAATAAAGAATGCAAGGAAAATAGAAGCAGTGGATATAAATAAAGGAGTACGACAAGGATGTCCTCTATCGCCTATACTCTTTAATATCTATATTGATAACATGGTATAAGAATGGCAGCAAAGTATAAAACAAAATGTACTGAATGGAAACATAATTTTAAATACAGTATTATTTGCTGATGATCAAGTGATAATATCCCACTCAGAAGATGACATGCAAAGAGCAGTACATAGTATAAAATACATAGCGGAAACATATAACCTTTCAATCTCAGAACACAAAACTAAAGTAATGACTTTTAGAGGAAAGAACAACATAAGAGCAAAAATAGTTATAAACAATAAAATAATAGAACAGGTTAATAGTTTTAACTACCTAGGCTACACAGTAGCAGTAGCAAATAACAACAAGGATATGGAGGTGAAATAAATCAGATTCAACCAAATATGTGGGACTATAATAAGAACGCTGAACGGGAAAACACGAAAGGAAACATAGATGAAATTTTATAAGATGAGGGCTGTTCATTAAAGAATGATCACATTTTTTTTGACAACGTACATTTACTCATCCTCATCCTAATGATGGTTCTACTCAAAATAGTCTTCCCTGAATGCGATGCACTTATCCCAGAGTTTCTGCCAGTCTTCAAAGACATGTTGGAAACCATTTTGAAAGATTCTTCAAAATCGCCTCCGCAGCCTTCACCACTGCTTCTGATGGTGAATAATGCCTCCCACGAAGGCGTTTCTTCAAATAAGGGAATTCAAAAAGGTTACATGGGGCTAAATCCGGACTATAGGCAGGGTGGGGGATGCAGTTCATGTTGATTTTTGCAAGATATTCAGCAACAACATTGGCAATATGCGGCCTCGCATTAATCGTGGTGCAGCATCCAGCCAGCTTCATGGAAGTGTGGTCTTTTGCGCCTGATATGGTCTTGCAATGTTTTCAGGACATTCCTGTAGTATTGTCCAGTTACTGATGTGTGTGCAGGTACAACATGCTGATAAACCATTCCATGAATATCAAAGAATGAGATGACAATATTTTTCCCAGCAGAAGCAACGACTGTTACATTTTTGGGGGTTGTGATGAAGGAGATTTCCACACAGAGCTTTATTGTTTGCTTTCAGGATCAAAATGATGTAGCCAAATTTCATCAGCAGTGATTATGTTTGATAGAAACTCCGGATATTTCTCTAACACAACTTTAACTGCATGTTACCTCCATTGCAGCGGTAGGCGATACTGAACATGTCTGAACTTGTCTGGCTCTCACAGCCGGGAACCAGTAGTACCAACAATGAAACTACTACGGCGTGTTTGTTTCACATTAAGCTGACACAATATAATAAGATTGAATTTTAATGTGAAAAATTATGACCGTAAAAAAATTATGATCATTCTGTATTGAACATCCCTCGAGATAATGGCAGTCCCAACGTTAACACACGGTTCCGAAATATGGACACTGGCAAAGAACTGACGCAAACAGCTAGAATCGGCAGAGATGAGACTTTTGAGAAGCGGATTGTTATAAAAGAATAGACCACGTAAGAAACGAAAAAATAAGAGAAGAGCTTGTCGTTTTTAATTTAAACAGTAAAATAATAAAGAACAAAAATGAATGGAAAAGTATTTTAAGAATGGACGCGGAACGACTTCCAAGAAGAGTTTTAGATTATATGCCGAAGGGAAAGAGAGATGTGGGACGCCCAGCTCTCTGCTGGATCAGTAGGCTCTTTAAGAGAGCGGAACCTGTCACAGGGTCCAATCTTTGAAGATGATGGTGATGATGATGATGATGATGATGATGATGATGATGATGATGATGATGATGATGACAAATAAAAAGTTTAGTTACGGGCAACAGGGTTAAACTAAAAATATTAAGACTTATAATTCAGCATAATCGTATATTAATTTTGAAGATTGTAATTCATTTAGCCATTAGGCATCAAAATAAAGTTTGAATCTTTATTAATTGACTGTGTTTACGTCTCGTAGTAAAGGAGAGTGCCGAGAATGAGACTCTAGAAGAAGGTTAACATTTTCTTTTATAATCTCACCCTTAACTCTCAAACTACACTCTTAATCCAGATTGTCCCCCTTCAACTCGTTCGAGGTGTCCCAAGAGGGGTAGATATATGATAATGTGATAATGTTGCGTGTAGCAGGGTCGTTCTTAGATAAAGCTGATTCACTGCTGTAAAAGATGTGGGAACGGAGCACAATAAATACGATTGCAAGGTCTCTCCGTTTTTAGATTAATCGCAGAGATAACATTCAGAGCATTAACTACCTTCCAACTTCTTTGTTTATCCAATCTTGCCCCAACCCCACCTACGGTTTTATGACCCAACCCGTTTCGGGATAACCACCTTGGCAATTTTTTCCTTCCAGTAGAAATTTGCCTGTGTTTCGAAAATTACCTGTGTAAAACATTAAAGATTCACTTTTAGTGGAGAGCGTGCACGTACACCGAAATCAGAGATAATAGTGCTGTTTTATTGGATTATAGCTTGATTTACTCTGTAGCTTTAAATAAACAGTTTTCCCTTTCCTGTTATAAAATGCAATGCATTATATGTGTATGTTACGACGCATTCCTCATTAGGGACTTCCGCACGCTATTTGCCCTTTCGGCTTATGTCCTGTAGCCTCCATGCGTCTTTCATTCATCGCTTGCTACTGAGGATGGTAGTGCATCTCCCATAGACAGCAGTGCGCTAGATCGCTTCCTCATTGTTTATTGGTCCATAGTGAGGTAGTTTTTATGTCGAGCAAATTGAGTGCTCGTTATTATATACCATCCAGCAGACCTAACAATAGAAATGCGGCGATGAAGTTAAGCTCACCTGAAGACATTGATTAGTGCTGCACAAGAGTCTGTTTTCTTGACATCTGGCACTCCAAATTCGGTTTAAACTATCTATACTATAGCACGAGACTTTTTCTTATTTTGTATATTTTTATTTTCATCTTTTCCCCTCCTGAAATATTTCGTCTCCAAGTGTCATATTTCTACTAAATTAACAGAACTTTCGGACTCTAAGAGAATGTGTCATTGTATAATGGCAATGATTAACATAAATGTCCTCCTTACACTGCAGAGGTTTTTATATGGAGATGCTTGCTATATAGATATCCTGATTGGTATTACTTGAAGCTATTTTCCTTCCAATGAAGTTAACTGAATGCCTTCAGCCTTTGATGTTGGGATAAAGCGATGTAATCTCGTAGAAGAAAACAAGATCATGTCGTAAAAACATGTTCATATAGGCAAGAAAATTTGTAATTTGTGAAATAAGTTCTGCACCATGTGACCTGCATAAGAAACTGCAGAACAAACAGGTTTTGGCACACGTACGAAGGTAATGGAAAAACCTCAAGTAATACTGTTGTGAGCACGTGAGAAAGGAAACCATATAGTGCACAAAGGCTTCTCAGCATGTACCTACTTCCAATATGAAGTACAGTATGGGCGCCTGTTTAAAATCCAGTTGGAATTTTCCACGTACGTGTTTTAAACACATATGCAGCTAGTTCTTTAAGAGACACAAAACTGTTTGCTAACTGATTTAAAGATACCACTGGCTTTATAGGAGGTAGTTTATTATAATTATACGGGCTGCGGAGAAACCTGCGGGGATAATTTTGTACATCACACCATATTTCTTGCACATTCTGTTTGAAGCATTTATAATGTTTGAAGACTCATTAGAGCTAGATTATGGAATATATTGTAGAATATAATACAGTATTGAATTCGATCATTAAGGGGCATGCAAATATAGGCATAAAAAGAGAAATAGATTCTCATAGTAAAAACACTGCCAAAAATGTGTACCCACGTGGCTAAACCAGAAAAGAATAAATTTCAGGAAAAATCACCAGTGATAAATGATCATCTACAGCAGTATAATATTAAGAACTCATCTCAAACGCCTTCCAAGTCGGAATACAGTATACATAAAAACATGTTCATGATCTATGATAATATAGATTTCCTAAGTAATGAACATAATTATTATAGTTCAACACGGGTGCAAACTAATTGATTATATTTTCCATTTTTCTATACCACAATTGCTACATGTAATCATAGTGCTCAACGAGCAGAACCTGAAGCTCAAGTTCTGCTGAAGTTATACATTTAAGTACGGCAATTGTTCTGCCTCCCTTTTACAGTGTCTCTTCTTCCGTTTGTTGTAATTTCCTCTGTCACCTTTATCTGTCTCTTTTTTATCTCATTTAATACCGTTTCGCCTATTCTGTTCCTTTCATCATCGTTTTCAGTCCCTCTCATTCTTTCTATACACGTTATATATGGAAAACCTGAAGTAAAATCGCTTCCTAATAATAATTAAATCAATCATACCTAAGAGTTTAACATTTTACAACCTTTTTCTGTTTTTATGCAATTTTTGCCATGTTTACCCCTAATAATTGCTTTACACACATGAATAATAGTAACAAATGTATGCAACGTCATTAATATTAGTTCTATCTAAATGTCATAAATAAAATTATTTAAATACTTGTATAGTAGTTCCTGAAAAACTTTCTTAAAGTAAGAAATAGGAGAAGAATTTTATGCAACATTAGTGAGATAATGTATAGGTTACTTTCTAACACTCGGTTTCATTACATATGGGACTAACTGAAACATTAAACAAAATGATAGTTTCTACGAGTTTTGGAAAGAAGTTTAACATTCCCATGCACATTCCAGTTATCAGGACTGAGGAAAACAAGGAGAAAATATTTCGGAGCGTTGCTTTCTAACTGGGACCAAATAGAGTTGCTTTACTGGATGGAGCAAGGTGCAGTGAAAATGTAAAAAATTACAAAGTAAAATAAAAACAAAATGTACACACACATGAATTAAATTTATTGCATCTTTTTAGTGTGAAAAAAGGAAAATAAAGAAAAGAAAAAAATTGATATGCTTTACTCACGTAACTTTCCCACCCTTGTACAAACTAATATAAACATTTCTCTATGTATTTTATATACATAGAGATAAACTTATGTCGTAGTTGTCTTGTTTTGGAAAACATCCTTCCACCGAGACTATTCTTTACATGGAAAATTTTCCACACTTCTACTTTCTCAAAAACGACTAAAATTAAACTACCATATTGCTAAAAGGTTTTCTGACAAATTAACTGCATAATTTGACTTTTTGGCATATACTCAGCGGTCCTCTTCATTCAAAACAGCATTTACATTACTGTAAACTGCCACAGACAAAACTTTCTATTACGTAAAAAACTAGCATATCATTAAAGCACTTAATTTATATCTAAAATAGTTGTTGGTGAAGTTAACCATTATTAGTTTCAATTTGCAAATATAATTTTTTCTGGAATGGGAAACGGTTATATATTTGTTGTTTTCCTTAGGAATAAGATTAGGATTACTGTGGAGGCAATTCGGCATCGAGACCTTTGGTTTATTGTACCTAACAGTCAAGTGGGGTATCCCTGGGAGGAAGGATGAGGCGAGAGGAGATGGCGACGATCCAGGAATCACAAATGTGCATGACAGGATCCCTACTATTTATCAGTTGGAAACTTGTAAGCCAGTACAAACAGCATCCCACCCACCGCAGTCCGGAAAAGGCCCACCTGGTCTGCCCGAGACCAGAGACCTTCCTACATACAGAGGAAGTGTCTACCAGAAGCATATCATCGCCGAGATTCCGGCGACACTTTTACCCTGAAAGAGACCACCAGATGAAAGATGATGTGGAATTATAATGGATATGAAATGGAGGGATGTAATTAAGCTGCCCAACGTTCTCCTGGCCACTCAGGAAAACCCTCAGAAAAACCCATGGAACTCAAGGTCTTATCTGTTGTAAGTCGTCATTAAGGTGTTTTGTCATGTGTATATGAGAAATTCCTAGTGGTTTACCAGATTACACTGGGCAACTATGAAAATGTTTCGCGCTTCAAAATAGTGAACTTTTATTATTTCTATCTCTGAATTCAAAAGTTACCATAAAATGATAGATTAGCTCTTGTTTTGAAGATAAAGTAAAATTCAATTTTTAGACTGAAAATTTTAAATTTGGGAGAATTTGTTTGGGCAGTTGGCACACCTTCAAATAACAAAACTTAATCGAGAGAAATTTTGGAAATTATGTGATGCAAAAGTTAAGGAAGGCATTTTGGTCAGACCACAAATAAGAGAACTTGTAAAGGATCCTGCATTTGACCAAATTTTGGAGGGAAAAGAAAGGGAAGCTTGGGAAGCCTTCAAGTGTGTTGTTCATCGATTTTTAGGCAACAAGAGATGACAACTACACGCATTTGGTGACAGTGCTCCTGCAAAAGTACTGTAACCTTGGTTGCAACATATCCCTTAAGATCCATTCTCTCCACTCCCATCTAGACTTTTTCCCTCCTAGTTTTGGAGCTGTTAGTGATGAACATGGGGAGAGATTCCATCAGGACATTTCTGTTATGGAACAAATATATCAGGGCCGTTGAAATGAAGTAATGCTTGCGAATTACTATTGGTATTTGTACAGGGATTCTGCAGAACTGCATCACAGGAGGCAAGCTAAAAGACGAAGAAGTCAATAGGCCACCACAAGATTCTCTTCAGACACGACTATCTGCGAAGTATTTTTCCAGAAATTTAGAACTCTCACCATGTAATTACCATTTAAAATAATCAAATGCACTTTCATTGTTTTAAACATGTATGTAATTAAAATGTATCCTTTTCTCTCTATCCGTTAATATGTAATACTTCCACCATGTGTATATCATGGAAGCTAGAGTTAATAAAAAAATTTTCATTGCCATATGAGACGGAGACATGAAGCTATAAGCAACTGTGAGAAACCAGAATATTTCTTCTCATGACCCCAAGGGTCAAAACCGGTGGAAAAAAAACTGAACTTGCCTAGATGTAGGAGGGAGTGAAAGACCAGGAGAGGCTGTGACACTTCATCGTGGGTCGCTTCGGGGGAAGGCGGCGTAAAGTGACGAGCAAGTGTGTTGGTGAACAAGCTGTGATCCAAATGTTCTATAAATAAACTGGTGGTTAAAGTGAAGGAAGCCCAGTGTATTTGCACTTAAACGCCGGACCCTGGGACAGAGTTGCTCACCCGTACTGACAACTGAGAGAAATTCGCTAGTCCGGAGCATAATGGGTCTTTCCCTGATTGCATCCTACCCCAATTGGATCCCTTATATTCACCGATTACCGCCTCAAATATTTTTTTTCTTAGCCCAAAATTAGTATGAACTGCCTCATGGAGTGCTCGAAACAATAAAAAATTATTTTTGTTGCCCAGTGTAATGGAGAATTAATGTCATACTGGCACGTTGGCCATGGTAGCTCAATGGTTGAAGCATCCGGAAAATGTGTAGTGTTTAACGCCCGCTTTTACTACATACGACACCGCAGGTGATGACGCTGATGGTACATGAGATGAACATGGAGCACCGGTGGAATGAGATGGCTGGGGAAACCGGAGATCCCGGAGAAAACCCACCCCAGCGCCGTGTTGTCCACCACAAATCTCACTTTGCGGTCGCCTGGGATCGAACCCGGGCCGCCTTGGTGAGAGCCAAGCGGTCTAACCACTGAGCCACGGCGTGGCCTGAAGCATCCGGACGGAGATCGGGAGATCCGTGTTGAAATCTCGGCTATGGCATTTAATTCTTTAGTCTTACTCATCTGTCCCATGGATCAGGTAGGTCAGTCATGGGAACTGAACTCGGGTCTCACGAATGCCGACCACAGATGAGCCATTCAGCTTCGTTTTTATTCTCTTTATACAAAGAGAATGGAATTTCAAAATCAACACTTAAAAGATCTGACTAAGCCTACTAAACTGCCATATTCTCAATGTGCCTATAAGGATATGTGATAAAACCATTTCTAGAAGCTTTATCTAAATTATCATGAAGTGTATACGCGTTTGTGAAAATTCGCATGTACGAGAATGAATAGAGAAAGTCCTGTGATGGTAACGCATAAACTGTTTCCAAGTACTTACTGTATACTTCACCCCGAGTCACTTTTACTGGTCCCTATTGTTAGGAGTTGCTGAAGCTTAGCAGATGTCGCCTTTCTGCAACGCTCCGAAAGCGAAATTAACACAAATTCTCTATCATATAACTTCAAACTCCGTTCTCACGCTACTGCTCTTTTAAACCTTTAATAACTTCAAACTTTCTTACGAACATAAATGCAGCAGACTAAAATCTTTAAGATTAACAAACTTCAGCAAACTTCTAAGCTGAGAAAGCACAATTAATTTGTAGCTGTAAACAGTGAAATATTATGTGAAAAGTAGCTTCCTTGAGTCACTAAGCCTTCGCTTTAAGATTACGCAATCTTGCCTGCTTGGTTCCTATGGATACTCACTCTACTTCTACAGAAAAGAGAGCTAGAATTTCAATAGCTGATTTCAATATCAGTAAGGACGAAATAAACAAATCGCAGTACCTTTTCCAAACATTGCTGTAGTGCGAGTCGCTTTTTACACACTTTCATATACACGTTTGTTTATACAACTGCGAACGGGCATTAAATTACGCACTGCGTATAATTTTGTACATATTTCCTTATAATTATTTTATTAGTTCATCAACGAAATATAGAGGTTATATATTGGTTATAGATCGCTTTACAAAGTCTGATGTTTGCGTTCACATAACTTTCTCTATTTATTCGTGTAGCAATCCGAAGGTTTATTTTATACTTCCTGTTAATCGAGATAAACATAAGCAGAACTTCCTTTATTGTATTCTTAAGCGTACAATGTAGTTGGAAGTACATAATATATTATAAACAATAGTTACATATTATAAGAACTGGTGGCTATGCAATGGCTTTAAAATTCAGTAATCTTTGCATGAACAGGAGGAATAAAAGATGATACAAAATGTTTATGGGTGTCACACAATTCCACGTTGGGACGCCAATTTGAAGCAACAATATATGTGGCGAACAATGTTCCACTTGACAATACAGTTTGAAGCACTTTTTGTTTAGCTCAGGGTAAAACAATGAGGTTTCTCACAGGGTATGCGTGGATGTGTGTGAGAAGGATATTTAATGACACTGGAATGCTCGTTTCCAATTTATTTATTCACTGCTTCTTTTTTTTAGAACATCGAAATTGAAGTTGCCCACCAAGGGTTACCAATATCCCTGTTTAGAGTTACTAACGGCAGAATGTTTATTAGTCGATAAACTTTATTCGTTCCTCACGTATATATGAACCGACAAATGTCCAAGACAGAACAAGAGGACTGCCCTAATAGGCTTCACGCCTCGGACTGTTCTAATCGGCTCCACGCCGAAGACTGTTTTAATCGGCACCTAGCCACGAACTGCCCTAATCGGCTCGATGCCGAAGACTCTTTTAATGGCTTCCTAGCCACGAACTGCTCTGATCGGCTCCACGCCGAAGACTCTTGTCCACAGCTGAGCGTGTGGGTGTATATGTCACTTTCACTTTCTGAAATACCTCTTCATTCAACCAAAATCTCTTTGTGGCTGTTTTGTCATGCCATTCTGAATGGTTCAAAGAAATTCTATTCACAAGTTAGGTGAGCCCCTTTAGAAAACTTCTAAGGACACTGTTTCTTACATTGCTTTTGTTATAACGACTTTCCCCCACAAATGCTATTCGTCTCAACTGGCCTTACCCGTTTTGTAACAAAGAACCAACATTCCTTTGACATCCATCATGATTCTTTAATTATGGCAAACCTTAATTTCGGTATCAAAGATAACGTCTTGTCTGCAAAATGTCTATACATGCATAGAATAATTGAAACAAATAACAAGGAATGATACTCCTATATGCAGATGAGAAATTCATCATTTCTGAGAATGAAGATACTGTCGCGAACGCATTGTCCGAAAAGCCAGGTCACAAGGGAGGCGTAACATTCGCCAGAACATTGAGATGTTTTGTGACCACATGAAGACCAGATACCACAGGCAAGCCAACAGCCAAGGGTTCCAGCAAGGTGACTTGGTCTACCCGGATCAAGGGACGCTGACCGAAGCTTCAACAACCATGGCAAGGACCGTACCGTGTGGTAAAGAGGATTAACGACGTGGTCTACCGCATCCAGAAGGTGCCCCAAGGAAAAATATTGGCAGTACACCTGGATCGTCTGGCCCGATACGTTGGTGCTGTTCGGGAAGATCAGCCTTGAGGAGGGAGCAGTGTTGTCAACGCATTGTTTCGGCGATGCGCCGCGAGGGACGTGTTCAAAGAGACGGACAGTGCAGTACGAAGATAAAAGCTCGCCGAAACGGTGGGGGAAGGAGACGGATTTCTGGAGAGTTGGTCTTTCTTCTAGCGCCATCTTGATTGTTTGAGAACATTCCGGATAGTGAGTAAGCTATAAATAAGGAAGCCGCAGCTCGTCAATGGGACAGTTGTTAATTGGACGCGTGTGCGTGAACAGCTGTGTGAGCTTCATTTGTGGTCGATGACCTTGGAAGTTGTATTGTGTATGTGACGTAATTGTGGACTATCAGGTTGACCGAAGTGTGTTTCTACGGAAATATGGAGTAATGTTTAGTGTTTGTAACCTGGACTTTTAATTTCACGAACCCAAAAAGTTACAATACGCTATATAGAGTTACATAAAATAATTTTTAATTATAAGTTTGAAATAAAAGACAGTCCACGGCATTTTAAGGGATCCTTCCGTTAAATTATAAACTTACATTATGCAATGACATAATTGAACATGTATATACATTTAAATTTCTAGGAAGTAAGAAGCGATACAATGATAAAATTCAAACCATGGCCATTCTAATAGCCCTTTAAGGTAGCGAAATTTGGACAGTAACAAGGAAAGATAAAAGCTGTAAGATCAGTTTTGGGAGTCACTGGAGGAGACAGAATAAAGAGTGGTGATATAAGAAACCAATTACAGATCGTTAGCATAAACGAAGAGATAGTTCATAACAGACAAAATTGGCTAGAACATGTAGATAGAACGAATGAGGAGCGCCATCCGAAGAAAATATTGAACTACAGACCCAAAAGAAAACGAAACATTGGAAGATCGATAGGCAAATGAAATACGCATTGAGAGCACGCAACAAGCCATGGAGGTTTAATGGCTGAAGAAGGAGGTGAAGGAGTAGAAGAGAAGAAGAAGAAGAAGAAGAAGAAGAAGAAGAAGAAGAAGAAGAAGAAGAAGAAGAAGAAGAAGAAGAAGAAGAAGAAGAAATGTTTAGGTATTTTTAATTTAAAAAGATGGTTTGACATAAATTATGGGCTTTAACAATACCTGCACTTTTTGAACATTAAAATTGTTTCTGTCTCTTTCCTTATGTCCCAATTATAAAAAAGTAATTGGAATATACATCACTTTTTATCCAGAAAAGTTCAGATGTAAGTCTAATTGCGATGAAAATATATTAAACATAATTTGGTCAAATTAGAGATGTTTTGAGAAAAATAATGTTTTCGAAGTGGGTTCTATGTGAGCGTGGTTTATGCTAGGAGATTTGAAAAAAATCATGTGGCGAAATTGAAGCACCTTGAACCTTAATACCAAGTTATATATTTAATTGACTTCTTTTATTTTGAGTTATGCTAAAAATAGTTATGCTTTTTTCTATAGGAAACCAAAGCATACGAATGTATATGATTTTGTTCCGATTATTCCTGGCTGTATACGTTAACTGTCCTTTTTCTTGTCACACATGTTTCAAAATGGCACCTTTCACACGCCTTTCCACACAAACTGCTCACGCATTGTTGACAATTTTTCTTCTTCTAATGTTTTTGGGGCTCAGGTGAAATTGCGGTATGTTTTACATTTTTGAGTGAAATACAAAAGTACTTACTATACGCTTGAAGAAATACCTAAAACATTTTTTTCAGAAAATGTCCCATGAACACTGCTAAAATGTATTACTATCTAAAAAAATACGAATATTTTTGGTACTCCGTATTTCAATTGTTAAGTTCAATAAAATTCGCTTAATTTAGCTGAAAGGTTTATTTTACGATTTCTTCACAATATTCACGGAGCGAAAGTAATTTACGTTTTACACTGTCCCAAAATGTCAAAGCAAATATTTTTAAAAAGAAAATTTATGTATTTCGAAATTTTAAGCTTTTATGTTCTGCACATATTTCTTCAAGTGTTTTATAGTACAAACAAAAATTTAGATAGCAAAACTGTTTCTGTTAAAAATATAATCTGAGTAAGATTTGAATTTTATAATAGTCAATTAAGTATTCAACGATTATAACTATAAAACCAAAGCATTTCTTATCAATAAAAATACTTTTAAAACCTTCTCATATAGCAATGTTCATAAAAGGGGTGTTAAATGTGGAAACAAACGTTAGCAAGACTCATAACTCGTATATGTTGCCAAGGGCGAACTAAAATTCTAATTCTAACATACGATTGTTGTAAACTGGTTAGCTAATTAACCTTGAAATTAATTAAAATCAAATAGTGTGGACATGATAAAGCTTAGCGTATTAGCCACTAGATGTCAGTATATAACGCTTTTGAAATTTCAAAGTTGTCATCTATGTTTACGGAGTTAAACGAAACTTACCGAATGAGGTCTTGCAGCCCGACCGCTTTTGTTATCGCACGCATTAAGTATATCGCAGTAATTTCGTTGTTTACGTGTGGCAGTCGACATTAAATATTAATTTTTGTATATCACGTCATTTTTGATGCTACAAAGGTGTGTACAAAGAGCATTTTAGATTTCTGCAAACAAGGCTTTTAATTCTACGAACCCACAAAGTCACAATATAACGGGGGGGACTATTTCCAAGCATTCGTCTGTGAATTAATGAACTAATGAATGTATTAATTAATTAATAATTAATTATGTGAAGTAATTTAAATATTATACAGTAGTTATATACCCAAATCCTTATACAGTAATCATACCAAATTTCAATTTCTGATTATGTTTAGTTTTCTATATACTTAAATTTTAATATTGGTAAAAATTAGCCTTGTCTGGATAAAAATAACCTCCCAGTGCCCTTAACATATCATATATTTATCCAGATCTGGTAGGAGAGTCCTTATGGTTATGCATTGTTTTTCCAGAAATGATGCTTGAACTTTACATTATCGTAGTAGGAAAAAATGAAATAAATTCCAGATATCCAGAAACTGCAGGGTGAGAAAGCATAGGAAAGTTTTTCCTTCAGAAAATAACGTCTTTAAGTGTCTGGGATTTTTTCTAAGAGCAGCGTTGGGGAGTGAATGTATGGCATCAGTTGCATTATTGTTTGGCAAAAAGTATCTTAAACCTAAACGTGGTGATATCGGTCATTAATGCTATGATTAATAGTGGTATCTAGAGGCAAGAGGGAGATGTATAAAACAATAAAATAGTTTCCAGACATTAAAATAAATACTTAATGTACTAAATTGATTTAAGATTTGTCAGAGAATTGAAGGGTTATAAGCGAGTTCCATATTAAGGAGGAGCAAATAGTTAAGAATGTAACTAAGGTAATTTGAGTTCCAGTAAAATGTTATTGATAAGAATAACCTTTGGCTCAAAGTAATTTGGAAATAAGTTATTTCTTTACATAGGTACTGCAAATACTCCGTTACGGGATTCTGAAAATTAGAAAGGCAAAGCCATTCTGAAAACTTACGAAGTAACCGAGTGGTAAATTGTTTTTCAGAAACGTTTAAAAGGCTTTGGTGCGTGGCCATAATCGTAGGAGGGACTTAAGCTGATAAAAGAACATATACCACAAAATTGGTGTCATTTCGTTCAGTGTTATACTGTGTGGTATTTACCGTGATCGTTTAGCGATAGTCCACCATACCTGTAGACCGCGCTCAGGTATTACTCATTTAGCAGTCACTGCAGGAAAATCTTCTTATTAGCATTTCAGCGACTGTCGGAAATTTTCCTTACTTATTATTACTGAAATAGATATTTTAAACGGTTAAGGATGAGGCCCAAGTGTCTAAGATAAAACAGAAGAAACAAAGGATAGCGAAGAACCAGTGATTGAAAAAAAAATTTAGTCGACCGTTACAGTGGTGTGGTCATGTAAAAGGAAGGATAGGAAGAGATGGTCGATATTCTGCTACGGTGGCCTCTAGCGGGCAGAAGGAAATGGGGACGGCCAAGAACACCTTGGAAATATGGTATATCACGGATGATGGATCATAGGGAATTGGTTGAAGTGATCTGGAATGGATAGGCACACATGGAGAGCAGGAATAAGAGGTAATCGCTGAAAAGTGGAGAGGTTCTTAAAGTAGGTACTGATACATCGGAAGTTAGAAGGTCTAATGCCTCAAAAGTTACAATTTCTCCTATTAAAAGTCAGAAACAGTTCTACAACGCTTTCCTCTGTTGGTGGAAACGGGTAGTGTGTCAGCGTCTTTTTCAAGAGGTCTCGAGGTCAAATCTCGGTTAGGGCGATTTATATAAGATTAGCTTTCTGCTTTTTTTCGCTTTGTCTGTAAAGCCAAAGATAGAATATCTAAACTGTATGGAACTCGGGCTAACTGGAGTTTACACACACACACACACACACACACACACACACACACACACACACACACACACACATACATACATACATACATACATACACACATACAAATACGCGCGCGCGTGGTTTTCCCTTTTCCTTCACTATAAATTTCGGGTAACTCTAAGTTCCATGGGCTCCGGACTCATTTCAGCATCATTTCACCCATTTCATTCATCGTCCGATATGACTTCACGTTGGAGGACGTAAATTGCACAAAAAGTACGTTTTCTAACCATTGACAACTCATTTTGACGCAGCCCCTGTCACTTAGGAATACTGAGACGGCATATAACCTGAGATCAGAAATACATTAACACAAACGAATAAATATAAATAAATGACGTATACAAGAATAGATATATGCCATAATGTTAGCATATACTCCGGAGACCGTTACATTGACAAGGTCACTCTGCAACCCTGTAACCCCTGTAAACAAGCAACCCTAGTTTATTGCCTGTTTTGGCCTCAAGACAAATTTGGTGCCATCCATTCGGGGACCAACCCTTTGTTAAAATCCCATGCGTGCTTCTGACAGCAGGCTTTAAGATTTTGACCGACGCCCAAAACGCATGCTCCCGCATAAACTTTTGCATACGGACCGTTAGAGAAAGCGCCTCTGATATCAGGTTCAGAACTGGAATTTCTGAGCACTGATGTCAAGTGGGGATAGTTACCAGCCAATAGGAAATTGATATTTGTTTATGTGATTTTGCAAACTTCGAGAAATACCTAGAGTGGGGGTAATTCAAAGTGATGGCGGAAAGTAGGTTTTGCTAGAAAGATACTTCGGTCCTGAGTTCTACGTGAGACGGACGCGCATTTGGCGTCGCCTAACAAGTACACTTCCGCGCCATGCACAGAGACAAAGTGCAATATTTAACAATCTCTCCAGTGAGAGTTAGCGCAAAGAGTAATGTATAGGGAAGACGATAAATATATCCAATTCGACTACGGAGAGCTACTGCCACCGTGCTTCACATAACAATATTGACAGTGACGCTAAACAACCTCACCGACGACGACTTTACGGTGGCGACCAAAGCAGCCTAAGGATAACAAACTTCTGACTATCAGATTCGAGGTGGCATCATTCAACCCACAATAAGTCAAGACGCACCCACTCTTAAAGCACAGATGAGAGTTCTCATGCGGAAGCTACATGTCACCTCGAACCGGTTACAATCTCCCTTTCGTTAACCTCCACATGCCACCAATCCTTAATTGTGAGGCGTTGAGTGCAAGGGAGAGCTCAACGTGGTTCACTACGGGCCGGACCGCCTCAATTTCAAATAAATGTTTAGCAGTTTCGATTAAATGTATCAGTCATTTAACTAGTGTAGTTTATTCTTATACCAGCTCTTTAAAATCTAATCTGGTAGTATACACCCTCAAGAAACGTATAGTCTTTCAACCGATATCAATGAATGGAGTTCCAATTCCAGTAGAACAGTCAGATATCTAGACTTAACTTTGCATTCGAAATTAACGTGGAACCAAAGCCCATCAGAAATAAGTCAGAGCTGCAGGCATTAGACAATTAAAACATCTCATAAACGCACAAATCTCCATTAGCTATGCAATATAAGAGAGTAATCTATACGTCATTGATTAGATCTATATGGCAGTATGGGTGTTCTATATGGGGTTCTGCTGCATATTCTCAAATACGAAAAATACGGGTTATCCAAAACAGATATCTTTGAATGATGACTGGTGCACCTTGGTATGTGCGAAACAGCGTGCTGTATGACGAGATAAGAATTCCGGAAGTGAATGAAGTCCTCCGCAAGGAGAACTTTCATCAAACATCCGAATTATCTAATTCAACAAATTCCAGCTAATTACTCTCCAAATTCTGAAACGAGAAGACTGGGAAGGAAAAGACAAACCGACCTAATGCTTTGAATGATCAGTATTTCCATTGGAACTTCAGGACCATCGCTGGATGCCTCCTAGGTATACATTTCAAATTTTTGTTATAGTGTTTTGTATGGTAAAAACTACAATATATTTATTATACAGTAAAATTTACTTGAATTTGAAAGACATCCAGCCCAAATTTTATAAGAAATATATCTCATATTTCACCTTTGGAATAGCTGGTAGCGAATTCAGCAAATTTCGATTTATCCAATACGACCTGAAAGTAATCGCATGCGGAGAACTCATGAATTTCTAGTATATCAAAGCTTTATAAGTTTACTCACATAGTTTACTCAAAATGAACCTCTCTTCTTTGTCCATCTAACCATACACAAAATAATAGTGACGTTACAAACAATAATTTTCTGTGACATTGGTGGATGTTACAGTTAATGCGCATTACACTGTACCGTTTCCGGTGAATGACTTAAAGCATGGAAGCATACTATAAGCATGGTCTCACTAACCCAACATGCTTGAAAATCAATAAGGATAAGGAAGCCCTAAATTTAAAAAAAGGTCCAAATAGGATGGTTAAGGAAACAGGCACAAAAATGTTCAAAGTTTGTTGTTTTCAACTAATTCTTTATACTGCCAAGATTCTAAATATAACAATGTACCTTTTTTCTTTGTCTTAGAAACTGTTAACAATTAGGTTTAGTACATGCCAATTGCATATCTTTGCCTCTGATTACAAATGCTTATTTATTTAAATACACTGAAGGTCATCACGGTTTCTTTTAACGTTCTAAGTGCACTAACTCCTCGAAATCTGCACCCGAGAGAACATAGGAAAAATTTGGAATAAAAATTTAGAAGGCGTGTCCAAAACTTAAATGGTGAAGAGAAGACAAACAGTGCTGTCCCAATGTTCCTACCTACCAAGGGTCGAAGAGAACGTTGTAATATTGAGCCTCCGAGATCCCAGTCCACGATCCTCTCAGACGAAACTTCGGAGTCAGTCCCTCCCGGCGCTGCGTTATTCAAATGTCGAACGTTTTGCTCCCTCTACAAGCGGCACTAGCGCTACCTAGCGCTCAGCGGCAGCATTCGTAAAAGACTCGTAACTAGGCCGAAAATCTAACGAGCTGGAGATGACCAAGATAGCTCGGATGCTGAGGACAGCCATAGTTATACAAGGTAGATGAATCTTTAGGGGAAGGTGGGTACAACAAGAGCATCCCCATTGTTGCGACTGGTGCAGTCGGCGTGCACAAAGGGACAGATAGTGCAGCGCGGAGATAAAGCGCTTGACTGTTACAGAGAATTCCACTACTTTCTGGAACAGTGAGGGAGATATAAAAGAAGCCGAGACTCACAAGTGGAGTCAGTCGTAATCGGAAGTGATAATTGTGCACGTGCAGCTGGGATTTGAAAGTCATCTCTGTTTATTTACGTGTGCAGAAGTGAAGAGAGGTTGTATTGGTTTATGCTACATCAGCTTGCCGCAAAAAGGGTGTACAAACTGTCTTTCTACAGAAATAAAGAGCATTTTTTAATTTCTGCTACCTGGACTTTTAATTTTACGAACCCACAAAGTCATCTCTACAAACCTATGCATTTTGTATTCAGTACTGCTCGTTGGCTATTGAATCTAATACATAATGCTTAATTTCAAATTACTACTTAGGTATGTTAATTCAGCGTGATTTAAAAAAGTGAACACAATCTTATTCGATATTGTCATGTAATAAACCATAAATCGTAGTCTAAAACTGGTATTATTATTCAATACTGTTAAATACAGATTGTCACATATGTGGTTTGCACAAGTTTTGCAAAGAATTCTAATTATTGGAATTTAATATTTGATTTCATGTATTGCAAGTTTGAGTACGTCTGTGTGAATCAGTTGGTTCACATTGCTATATGAAGGGATAGAGTCATTGAACTGTTGGATGCTACCTGCTTTGTCAACAAAACAAAGGAAGTCTGAGGAAATTCATGTAAACAATGACTACACAATATGCTACAATACTAGGAAGTCAGAGGTATCAAGGTCCAAGCAGGAAGTAGGAATCTGACATGGGAACCACCAAAATGACCCCATAATCATGAGAAACGCCGACCTATAAATTGGCGGCCATTTTGTTGGGAATCCCTACTTAAATTATTATAGAAGTCGGCACGCGGATTGATCGTGGATGATTATTGAGTCTGTCAGTCTTACCATAAAGTCTAAAGATGAAGTCAGGTCTGATCACAGAAGTCGGTTGTTGTACGTTCAAGCCGAAACAGGTAGGAAGAGAATCAACACTAAACTACTACACCATTCATATAGTATTTCTTACAGACACCTACGTAACCCTGAACCGAAGGTATAGTTCATTATAGGTCATATAATATTTCAGTTGCACCTCCGAACTCTTTAAGATGATGGAGTGCCTTGTTCTGCTCTACAGAATTATAGAATACATTTGTTCATGTGGTTTGACACTAGGGTTATGTCTAACCCTTCTCATGTCCTCAACCCCTACCAATTAGCTCTACCATCTGATTTCCCAATCATTTCAGTAGTTACGTCCCTAGTTGTGGCTTAGGATTGTAAATTCTTCATCCCCCTAACAACCCTGGTTGCAACAATACTTTGGACCATAAAACAGCAGGCATGTTTACTAGCACGGAGCTTGGAAACAACACAGTAAAACTACCTTTCCCCATGTAACACTAAATAACGTTTGGATGCACAATTATCTTTTCAAATTAAAATAGTTGGTTTAGTCTCTCTAGTGCGCAGTTGCTATTTATGCAAACATTAGCAGAATTACTTATTACTTTATTCACTTCTATTTCTGTAATTGTATTCGCCGTGGAACCGTCTCTCATGCAAAATTCCTGTTCATGTAGACTGTTGCTGTAATCCAGAATTTTAGAGATAGTTATACAAATACTGGTTTGGAAAGATTTCTCCTCAGGATAACTGAGAACACTTATGCATGTGTTAAAGTTTGTCATTTGTGAGTCATTACATCGAACTTTAGCTTCATGTCCATGTTGATCCGACAACTTTTGCAACACTTGAAGTTCAGCTCTATTGAGCGTGCAAGTTATTAATGGCTAAGTACTGGGCGTATTTGAATCTGTACGCTCAAGTAATATGACGAAAAGTGTAATGTATAGGCCACGCAATGACTTGCATGACCACAAGAGATATTAGAGTGAAATGTAATGCACTAAAGAGTTTCTATAAACATCCTTAAGTCATGCAATGTGAGTACGATCTGGTCATAGAACCAATTAATTAAATTAAACAACAGTTTATTGTTATTCTAATTAAATATTGGCAACATAAAACCATAGATTTCAAAGTGACGAAAGAAGACTAAAGTATTTTCTGCTAAGAGAACATATAAATTAATCCCCGAAATGTTCTTAGGTATAGCATCCAAGTAATGTTGCTTTGAAAGATTCCAGGTGCTAGGATAGTGGCTACGAAAGTTTCTTCTAGAACTGTAGTTTAATAAGTTTTATTCAGCCAGTAAACACAGACTTACCAGTTACGTCGAGAAACTTTTCAGATGATTCAGCTTACCTGTGAAATAAAAAATAATTAAAGTTAGATTACAGTTTAGAAAGTAACCAGATTGTTTTATAATTGTTAACACTTGTTATACTGTATCCATCATTTGTTGCATCCGTAACTAACTATATACATTGCGTACACATATTTGCAAATATGTTCAGTGAATATAGAATACTAAGTAGGTATGTTTATTAAAATAGGCACTGGCTAATGAATTATATTACAACTCTTTTGAAATTCCTAAATAGTTATACAGATTTTCAACATTTACACTGTATTCAAGATCATATACGAGTACAAGTGTTAGAAAAAGCCTAACGAATTAAGGAACACTTTTTTTATGAGTGCCAAGGGTACTACCTCCACTGAAATGCATCGTCAGTTATGCGAAGTCTATGGGCCACAGTGTATGGACTTCAAAAACGTACGAAAGTGGGTCGGAGAGTTCAAAGACTGACGTACAGACGTCCATGATGAACAGTGTTCTGGACAGCTTTCGGTTTCAGCCAAAACAATTGCAAAATTGAGCAGGAAATGCTTAAAGATCGGCGTGTGACAGTTCACGAGCTGTGCGAACATATCCCTGAAGTCAGTAAGACTGCGATTCACATAATTTTGACCGAACATTTGCATTATCGCAAGGTGTGTGCGAGGTGGGTCTCCTGGCCCAGTTCGGATGGGACATTCTCACCCATTCCCCTACAGTCCAGACTTAGGACCTAGTGATTATCATCTGTTTCCTGAGTTGAAGTCACACCCAGGTGGAACACATTTCCAGAACGACGATGATTTGTAAAACGAGGTTGAGCGCTACCTGCGCATCTTGGAGGCAGAGTGCTATGATAAGGGTATACAAAAACTGCCACAACGAATGCAAATGTGCGTCGATCGAAATGGTGATTACGTTGAACAGTAGCTGTAAGATCCACCTTTCCATCAATGTATAAAATTGGAGACCTTAGTTTACGCACACGCCTCGTTAAACTAATTCTATATATTTACACATATAAAATTTCCACATATTCTTTGTTTACATACTTTTTTCTGTAAACAAAGAATATCTGGAAATTTTATCTCGACTAATTTTAAGTAAAGAGAGACTTGCAAAGATTACTGTGGCTGGATAAAGTCACATGAATTACGTTACTTTATTTTTAGAAAGGTACAACCTGGCATTAGCTGTAATGACAGATGACAGGCCGTAACTTGAGAGTAAACGCTATATAGTGACGGCTACGAAAATATTGCTGCCACTATCGCTTGAACTTATATTGATGCTTTGCACGAAGTCATAAAATATTTCGTGAGAGCATATGCAAGTCGAGTTGACATTTAGTCATTCCCGTCATAATAAGCGTTGAATGTACAATTTGTTTCCAGTAACTCAACAACAAATAAAATGTAATTTAGCACACAATGTGTAGAATTCATAAAACTATTAATCGCTTTAGGGATCAGTGATTCAATTAATCATTATGTGCTGTCAAAAGGCAAGTTTTTAATACCAACTCTGGTCTCCTACTTCCTATTCCCTTTCCGGTTATGTTTGCTTGTCATCATATTACCGAAATGTATGGTACATCTACTTGAAGAGTCTACCTAAAGAAATTATTTCCAGTGCATCTCTCAAAAAGTGTTCCTTCTAATGCTAAATGCGATAAGATTTATATCTTAATTGAATGAATGAATTCCTGTATTTCCTTAAGTAAAATATAGGGCCTACTGAACCACGCAACCTATAGGCCCGTGGGCCATGGATTGAGAGTCAGAGAGATTCCGGGATAAGTGATCAGCATAACGATGGAAGTGAAAATTCGAGAAATGAGGTGTGAGGAAAGAGGATGATGAAGCGAATGTAGGCGAGGGAAACTGGAGGACCCAGACAAAACCCACCCCAGCGCCATGCTGTCTACCACAAATCTCACTTTGCGGTCGCCTGTGATCGAACCCGGGCCGCCTTGTGGAAAGACAAGCGGTCTAACCACTCAACTATACCGCGGCCTATATCTTAATTACTCTTGCAAAATTAAAAGGAAAATTTAATTATAAATGTGTTTTATATCAGCATTTTGAAAATAAGTTTATTCTTGAAAGGGTAGAGCCAGAGTGAAAAATGCAATGCCATAGCCGAGATTTGAACCACGGATCTTCTGGTTTCCGTCCAGCCGCTCTAACCATTTGAGCCACCATGGCCAACGTGCCTACATGACCTTAATGGCAACTTACTATGCTGTAAGTACTTTAAGGCCCGGGCTCTATAGTTCGGACCACTATTAGGTACAATTAATAGAAATTAATTGTACTTTCACACTAGCCGTGTGTAGGATGCACTATGAAAGGGTGGAGCTAGAGTGAAAAAGTCAATCCGTGATTCAAATCCCGGCTATGGCATTGAATTTTTCACTCTGACTCTACCCTTTCATAGTGCGTCCTACACACGTCTAGTGTGAAAGAGCAATTAATTTCTGAGTTTATTCTTGTTTAAACAGTGGTATCTAATTCTCTTAAAAGCTATAGTACTTATGATCTGAAACATAATCACGTGAAATACGACCACTAGGTACCATATTTATAGTATATGCATTATGCAATATATTCCCTATGATATTTCAAAAACGCATCTATACATGTAGTCTATTACATGTGTTATCTTCGTAGAACGAGCAGGATGGCTGGCGTTTTATATTTGATTTCCATAAGATTGGTGTCCCTCTCCTTGGTTCACAGAACAAGCTCGGGTGAGCTATATACTCTCAGTAGTTCTCTTGTCCTTCATTGCTCTCGTGTAGTTTCACCAACTTTCAGGAATACAGGGTTAGAAAAACTAAATGATGTGTGTGAGGTACGATACATTTGAGAAAAGTGAACGTTAAACTGTTCCAGTGTATGGAGATAGAGCACACTAGACCAGGAAACGTTAGGGACCCCTGCGCCGTAACTTTGGTCAGTACATTTGGATGCCCGTCGTACTCCTTTGGCTCATTGCTTCCCATCGGTGCTTCAACAGGCATAATAAGCTTGGTTGCAGTGTGGTAACTGCCCCCACTCCTCATTGTAACTCATCATTTTGTATCTACCGTCAACTGCAAGGTATGTACTACTAGAGTAGGTTGACACTCCACACATAGTGCTGCACCGTCAAAGGAATATTCTAAAACTCTTACACAAATTCAGTTAAAATCCCGTAAAATAATGCAGAATCCAGTTCCACATTATAGCTAAGAATGATATATTGAGTTTTAGTCTTCCAAATTGAAGACAAGAGACACACTTTCTAAGCTCACTTAGGAAATTTTAAGAGTTTATCACTTATAGATTTTGTTTCAATACCAGATAACATAAATTACAATAATGTAGCTAACCATTTAGGGATATTAAGGATACAAATGAAACCACCTGAGAAACGGCGTGACCCCTGAAACAGAAATGACATGATAAGAGGATAATAAACTTTAGATTAAAACTTGTGTTTTTAAACTTGACTAGAATCGTGACAAACGTTTAAACTTTTTGCTTCGTTAAATTATTTGCTGGTATGCCACGCTCCACATTTCGAGTTTGGAATCAATACTCGTTTCGAAACGAATCATTTACAAGCAGAGCCTGTTTTATTTATTTTAGCTCGCCTACAGATTAATGGTGACTGATTTAATGGATTTTAAATCCAAGAGAATATTGTGGACTGCTTGGAATGTGGCAGTATTCATATATTTCGATCTGAACTGTCGTTTCCATGTCGCATGACAATATCTCGGGGTTTTCTTACTCTGTTTCCTACATGACCTGATTATACGACCATTAACTTTATATTTTGTCCTGCGCCGTGGCGTAGCGGGCTAAGAGAGCATGCCTTGGTCCCTGGATACAGAAGGCGTTCCGGGTTCGATCCCACCCATGTGGTGGGGATTTTAGTTCCCGGGTATAGGACCAGTGCCCACTCAGCATCGTGAGGTAAGCTAGGTAAGCAGCTGAGGTCACAGAAACCAACATTCAGGCTGGGGGATGCCGAGATGCTGACCACATCTCCTCCCCGTGTAGGTTGGATGATCCTCCACCTCTGCCATGCGTAAGTGGGCCTGAGGCCGGCAGTCGGGTTGGTAGGCCTTGGCCCTCTAAGGGCTGTCGCGCCATGGGCTATTATTATCTTGCATTTTACAAAATTATATTTTCGGGATACAGTAAATTACAGGCCGATCCAGCAAAGCACTAGAAAAATAACATCCATATCAGATGAAGTTTTCAGAAACTTTAAACTTCACATAAGTTTTATCATAAAATATTCAAGACAGAGGTCTGAATCATGTATTAGAGTTTACTATTTCAAAACCAAAAACAAATATCTTAACATGAACGTTTTTGTCTTTGTATGATTTTAAAATTGTATGATGGCTGTTCAATAAAGAATGATGACATTTTTTTCTTTTGACAGCGTACCTTTACTCATCCTCATAATCAAAATAGTCCTTCTCAAAATAGTCTCGCCTGAATGCGATTCCCTTGTCCCAGCGTTTCTGACAGTATTCAAAGACATACTGGAAACCATTTTTGAGAGATCCTTAAAAATCGCCTTCGCAGCCTTCACCACTGCTTCTGATGATGGATAATGTCTCCCACGAAGGTATTTCTTCAAGTTAGGGAATAAAAAAGAGTGACATGTGGCTAAATATGGACTATAGGGAGGGTTAGACACGCACTTCGCGTTGATTTTTGCAAGATATTTAGCAACAACATTGGCAATATTCGGCCGCGCATTATCATGGTGCAGCATCCAGCCTGCTTCACGGAAATGTGGTCTTTTGCGCCTGATATGGATTTGCAATGCCTTCAGGATATCCCTGTATTATTGTCCAGCTACTGATGTATGTGCAGGTACAGCATGCTGATAAACCATTCCATGAATATCAAAGAATAAGATGACCATAACTTTCCCAGTAGAAGCAACCACTTTTGCTTTTGGGGTGTTAGTGATGAAGGAAATTTCCACACTGAGCTTTGCTGTTTTTTCTCAGGATCAAAATGATGTAGCCAAGTTTCATCTGCAGTGAACACGTTTGAAAGAAACTCCGGATCTTCCTCTAACATCAATTTTAACTGCATGCAGACCTGCATGCGAATGTCCTTTTGCTAGGAAATCAACAGTCTTGGAACCCATCGCGCACAAACACTTCTCATTTTAATGTTTCTGTCACCAACGTGTGGGTGGCACCCATTGAAATGTTCAGTATTTCAGAAAGTGAACTTAAGGTAATTCGTCGATCCTTTCTCACAAAGCAAGCCGCAGTGTTTATGTTTTCTTCCGTAAGAGCAATAACCGGAGCACCGGGTCCACCTTCTTCTGAAATGGATTGTCTCCCCTCTTTAAACATTTTAAACAACCTTCGAGCTGTGCTGTAGGGAAGAACAGACCCTCCATAGGCCTCCTGTAACATTGAATAGGCCTCAATTGAAGATTTGTTGAGACGAAATCAGAATTTCAAAGCCGCCTATAGTTCCTCGCGTGTTACTTCCATTGCAGCGGTAGGCGATACTGAACTTGCCTGAACAACAATGAAACTATGAACGAACAATGATACTACTACGGCGTGTTTGTTTCACATTAAGCTAACAGAATAGAATAAGATTGAATTTTAGTGCGAAAAATTATGACCGTAAAGAAGTTAGGATCATTCTTTATTGAACAGCCCTCATATATCAAAATATAGTTTTTTTTAAAAAATGTATATATTTTGAAAACAAAAAATATTTTATAAAATTTATATTTATATTTTATAACATTTTTAGCATTACGTAACCTCAGTGAAGTGTTGAGAATTTCATATGGTAGTGTGTTTAGAAATATGCACGGCCATCTCCATATGACCCGAGTTTGTGCTTGTTGGGTGTCACGTCTGTTGAGTCTAGAACAAAAGGCTGTGCGAATGGAGACAAGCCATGAGGTGCTGCGACTCTTTACCGATGGAGGGGATGCATTTTTTAAATCGATTATCATCGGGGATGAGTCGTGGCTGCATCATTATGATCCTGAAGGAAAACAAGCCAGCACAGTGTGGAAATCGCCAGGTTCTCCAACAGCAAAATAGGCAAAAGATATTCCATCAGTAGGGAATGTGATGGTGATAATCTTTTAACTGTAATGAAATGATTTATCAGCATGCAGTTCCCCCTCACACTGCTGTTACAACAGCATACTACACGTCAGTGTTGGCTACACTGGTGAAGCACATTGCAAAAGACGACCAGAACTTTCTCGGACTGGGTAGCGACTTCATCATGACAATGCACGGCCTCACGTTGCAAATCAAGTCATGCAGTTTCTGGATCGAATCAACATTACCTGTGTACCACATCCATCTTATAGTCCCGAACTTGCACCCTGTGACTTCTGTTTATTCCCATCACTAAAGGCAAAGCTTAGGGGTATTTGATTTGAGAACTGTGAAGCAGTGCTCAAGAAAAGTGAGGCGATTCTCAAGGGCCTGACAAAGAAAGGTCTGCAGCACATGTTCAAAGACTGGCAGAGACGTTATAAAAAGCGCACTGAAGTAGCAGGAAACTGCTTTGAAAAAGATCATGTAAACATTGAACTGCAGTAATAAACATCTCTGAAAAAGAATCTCTCTCAGTCTGCCCTGGTAACTTTCGTATTATATCATTGCAAACATTTTACAAATATTTTCTCAATTTTTAGTAGCATTTCGCAGATGTATTCTTAGATGAAAAAATTCGGATTTGTCATATTAACTTTTATTCACACGAGATATTAAAATATATATTAAACATAAACAGTATAAGCTTTACAACTTATTAATGAGATCACCAAGATACGAAAACATTTTTCTAAATATTTTATCTAAAAGCAACCCTAAAGAATGAATTTATACCTTTTCAGGTACGAGCATTAATCCTTTGTCTAGTTTCCCTTTTCATCTCCCCTTAAAGCACATGTAGGTTTTCATACCGACAGTGAACCGTACAGAAGCCCAGTGGATCACTGCCGCCTTGTGTAGCTTATTTTCAGTCCATCGAACTGTCCCTCGTCACAGAGCGCTGAAGTGTGACGAATGCTTGACCCGAGGGACACATACTACAGCACTTGTTCATTCACAGCAAAACACCTATGACTTCAGACAAAACTGTAATAAAGCAATATAATTACTCATACCTCTAATGGGTAGAAAAGCGGGACATGTCTATGGCAGCAGTTTATTTTACATTCTTTCATTCAACCGAAGTAACAGGTGTTGCTATGTTTTGGCAGGTAATATTTTTGAGATATAAAGTTGGTAATTAACCAATGAAATTACCCATTATCCTAATATAATTGTGTCTGTGGAAACGTGGAGTCAGACTGAAAAATTCAATGCCTTAGCCGGGATTTGAACCACGTCTATTCTGGTCTCCGTCCAGCTGCTATAACCATTGAGGTACTATGGCCAACGTCCGATATGACATTGAATTCTCCAACTGACTCGTAGAGTGGCTGTACGGAGACAAGAAGATCCGTGGTTCAAATCCCAGCTGTGGCATTGAATTTTTCAGTCGGACTCTACGTTTCCACGATTTAGCCTACACACGGCCAGTATGAAAGAACAATTAATTTCCATTAATTAACCTAATAGTGGTTAACTATAAAGCCCGGACCTTAAAGTACTTACATGTTTTAAGTCGCCATTAAGGTAGTTGTCTCATGTGTATATGAGAATTCCTAAGTGGTTTACCAGGAAAAATACGAGTCAGTTGGAGAATTTAATGTCATATCGGCAGGCACGTTGGCCATAGTAGCTAAATGGTTAGAGTGCCTGAACGGAGACCAGAAGATCCGTGGTTCAAAGCCTGGCTATAGCATTGAATTTTTCAGTCAGACTGTACGTTTCCATGATTTAGCCTACACACGCTAGTGTGAAAGAACAATTAATTTCCATTAATTGACCTAATAGTGGTCCGAACTATAAAGCCTGGGGCTTAAAGTACTTACACGTTGTAAGTCGCCATTAAGGTAGTTGTCTCATGTGTTTATGAGAATTCCTAAGTGGTTTACCGGGAAAAATACGAGTCAGTTGGAGAATTTAATGTCTTATCGGCACGTTGGCCATAGTAGTTCAATGGTTAGAGCTGCTGGACGCAGACCAGCAGATCCGTGGTTCAAATCCCGGATATGGCATTGAATTTTTCAGTCTGACTCTTCGTTTTCACAATTTAGCCTACACACGGCCAGTGTGAAAAACAATTTATTTCCATCATTGTATCTATTTTACTGAAAAATAGTTTTGAAATGCGTTTAGATGATATGTTGGTATTAATTTTTATATCAATAACATGAATAAAATATAAAGTTGTCAGTCCGCCTCGGTAGCGTAGATGGTAGCATGTCCGCCTCACATTCAAGAGGCCCTAGTTCGAATCTCGGTCAGGGTGAGTTACCTGTATAATTCCATTCACCGTCCGGTATGACTTAATGTTGGAGGACGTAAATTACAAATAAATAAACAAATAAAGAAATAAATAAATAAATTTATCACGTTTAAGAAGTAATATTAACCTAAGAAGAAATTCGTAAGTATATATCTTCAAGTTAGTTGCAGTCACAGTAGTAAATAAAGGTATGTAAGCAGCAGTGATGAGCCACTGGCACTGAGGCAAACACCGTCTGCTAAGTGAGTCTACAAATATTACTAGGGATGAAGTCGATTTGTAACCTACGACGTCACTAAAGCAAAGTGCAACATCTCGGTTTATTTACTTTTCAGCTTAGCTTTAATACTTCGACACACTCGCCCGTTATTTACTAACAACTAACACGCGGTAAATGAAGCTTTAAATATTGTCACCCTGGCGGTAGACTCGCGAAGCCGATGAATAAATGATGGCCGATGGAGATTCGGGAAACTTCGGGGACGATCGTTACCGGAAGCGACAGACAGTTGAGAGTAGTGTTTGGAAAAGTAAACAGTTTTGAGGTGATCTAGCAATTTTGTAATGGTAAACGGAGTATTGCTAGGAAAATAAAGTGTAGTTTTTGCGTTTGTAACCTCGTCTTTTTATTTCACGAACCCACAAAGTCACAACTGTTGTCAGAATTGGGATCATACGACAGTGGAAGCTGCATTGGCAAAGATTTTAGAGAAAATGGAAGAAATGAAGACGGCAAATGAAAACCTCGCTGTAAAAACAGAAGTGGCAAATAACAACCTGGCCGCGGAGCTGAAAAAAATAAAGACCGAATTGACCACAGAAATGAGGGCGGCGAACGACAGCCTGGCCACGGAGATGAAAGCGGCAAACGAGGCCCTTGCCGTGAAGTTTGAAGATCAGTTGGCCGGCGTGAGGGATAACGTGACGGAGCTGGGCAAGCGGATGGGCCAAGTGAACGAGCGCGTCGAGAACCTGGCGAGCCGCGTTGACGACCTGGAGGGAAAGGCCGACACCAGCGTCAAGTCCCTGAACGCCATAGTAGAGGATGTCGTCGGCAGGAAACTGAAGGATTTGAAGGCCGACGAGTCGGGACGCGACACAACATCTGCGCGCGTCAAACCGCCGAAATATGACGGCGCGTCAACATTTGAGGTCTTCCGCCCCCAGTTCGACACAGTGGCCAAGCACAACAGATGGTCACCGGAGGAGGAGGCCACACAGCTAATAGCCAGCCTCCAGGGACGGGCCGTGGAATTCCTAAACGCGATGCAGACAACGGCGGCGCCCAAGGACATCTGGGAGGCCCTGGAGAATCGTTTCGGGAACCACCGCTTAGCCGCAGCGTACCGCAGCCAACTAAAGGCAAGGTCACAGCAGCCGGGGGAGACGCTGCAGGAGTTCGCCATAGCGATTGAGCAGCTAGCTGGCAAGGCCTTGGTTGACCTGCCACTGGAGTTGGTATCCCGGGAAGCCGCCTACAACTTTGTCGACGAGGTACGGGACACTGAGATTCGTCAGCACCTATTGCTCGGCGATTATAAAACCATCCACGAGGCGCTGACAGCGGCATTAAGGATGGAGGCGGCCAAGGTAGCATCTATCCCGACGTCGAGAACGAGGAGTGTCCGCTACGCCGGAGACAGAGGACCAGCTGTGGGACGCCGGCGAACACCTAGTGGACACCTGCAGAGAGACTGCCCACACCAGGAAGGGCAGCGGGAAGAACGGGTAAGGCCCGGCGTGGAGAGGGACACGTCGGCGCCATCACCACCATCCCCTTGAGTGACGCTGCGCGCCGTCAACCGGCGTATGGATGACAGCCTCATCGCGGACGGCTGGGTAGTAGGAAAGCCGTGCCACGTGCTAGTGGACACTGGAGCAGCCGTGACCATCATCAGACCTGACGTGGCAAATGGTTTGCCGACGAGGAAGCCGAGCCGACCATACCAGCTTGTGTTGGCATCGGGCGACACCTTGCCTGTGGAGAAGGAGGCCCTGCTGGAGCTGACCTTGGGACGGTGTGCCGTGCGTCTGTGGGTGTTCGTCGCGAAGGTGGCTGAGGAGGTGATTCTGGGACTGGATGCCCTCAGGAACCACAAGGCGGCGGTCGACGTCGGCAGGAAGGTCCTGAGGCTCAACGGAGAAGAGGTTATACTCCGTCAACCATAAGAGCGCCTTGAAATTTGCAGGGTCATCTTGAACGAAGACGTGGTTGTCCCCGCGAGGAGCGAGGTGATGGTGACGGCGCGACCGGAAGGCCAGACAGCACGTTGGGTCCAGAGGCAGCAGGAGTACGACTTCATCTCGAACATCGCAGAGGGAAGAGTCACGGTAACGCGGACGCTATGTCCCGAAGGCCCTGGCCAGAAGAGTGCGGCCAATGCACAAGAGTGGAGGGGAAGGAGCATGCCGCAGCAGTTCGAGTAGTCACGACAGTGCCTGCGGATGCCTGGGATTGCGCAGGCCTGAGGAGGGAGCAGCTGGCGGACGCAGACTTGGGGCCACTCTTGAGGGATGTGGAGAACCTGGTGGACCACCTCCACGACATGCACGAGATGGCTAGTCAGAACATCCAGAAGGCGAGCGACCGCATGAAAACCCGATAAGACACGCAAGCCAACAGCCAAGGGTTCCAGCAAGGTGACCTGGTCTGGTTGTACCACCCGACCCGGACCAAGGGACCCTGCCCGAAGCTTCAGCAGCCATGGCAAGGACCGTACCGTGTGGTGAAGAGGATTAACGACGTGGTCTACCGCATCCAGAAGGTGCCGCGAGGAAAGATGTTGGTGGTACACCTGGATCGCCTGGCCCGCTACGAAGGCGCTGTTCGCGACGACCAGCCTTGAGGAGGGAGCAGTGTCACCCTGGCGGTAGACTCACGAAGCCGATGAATAAATGATGGCCGGTGGAGATTCCGGAAACTTCGGGGCCGATCGTTACAGGAAGCGATAGACAGTTGAGAGTAGTGTTTGGAAAAATAAACAGTTTTGAGGTGATCTAGCAATTTTGTAATGGTAAACGGTGTATTGCTAGGAAAATAAAGTGTAGTTTTTGCGTTTGTAAGCTCGTCTTGTTATTTCACGAACCCACAAAGTCACAATATGTTTATATTTATTTGTTTATTTTATTTTAATTTTTTACATAATTGTATGCTAATGAGTTATAACAGCTAGACAAAAGTGACTTATGTAATTCTGACCTTTGCATTTGTTTTTTTCTTACTACTCACTTCTCACATGCAGACATACGTACCTGGACGCATCTTTGCACAATAGAATTTATTTTTTCACAGCATGAATTTTTATTTATTTAACGTCCTCCAATGTAGGGCATATCAGACCATTTATGAAATGGATGAAGTGATGCTCAAATGAGTCAAGGGTCGCTGAGTTTAGAGTTTCTCGACATTCATCCTTTTGTATAAGGGTAATCCCTTGAAAAAGACTATTTCAGACAACTCATCCTAAGAAAGATTCAAACTATGGACCTTTTAAACGTTAGGCAGTCACGGTATCCCTTCACCGCAGAGGCAGACACAATGCGAAATGCCTTAGTAAGTGAAAGATGGTCTTTCGAACATTAATCCCATTATCGCGGTAAATACCAACTACTCACGTCAGATATCACTAAGTGAATAAACATCATAACCTGATTGGAGGAAGATATCAGCACATTAAAGCATGAATGCTACGAGGACTGTTCAATAAAGAATGATCACAATTCCTTTTTGACAACATACCTTTACTCATCCTCATAATTTTGACGGCCCTTCTTAAAATAGTCTCCCCTCATTGCGATGCACTTGTCCCAGCGTTTCTGCTAGTCTTCAAAGACATGCTGAAACCATTTTGAAAGATCCTTCAAAATCGCCTCCGCAGCCTTCACCACTGCTTCTGATGATGGACAATGCCTCCCACGAAGTCGTTTCTTCAAGTTAGGGAATAAAAAAAAGTCACATGGGGCTAAATCCGGACTATAGGGAGCGTGAGGGATGCACTTCACGCTGATTTTTGCAAGATATTCAGCAACAACATTGGCAATATGTGGCCGCGCATTATCGTGGTGCAGCATCCAGCCTGCTTCACGGAAATGTGGCTCCAATGAAATATTCAGTGTTTCAGAAAGTGATCCTAGGGAAATTCGTCGTTCCTTTCTGACAATGGCAGTAGCAGTGTTGATGCTTTCTTCCGTGAGAGCAGTAACTGGAGCACTGGGTCCACCTTCCTTTGAAATGTATTGTCTCCCCTCTTTAAACATTTTAAGACACCTTTGAGCTGTGCTGTAGGAAATAACAGACTCTCCATAGGCGTCCTGTGACATTGTATAGGCTTCAACTGAAGATTTGTTGAGACCAAAGCAGAATTTCAAAGCCGCATATTGTTCCTCGCGTGTTATCTCCATTGCGGCGTTAGGCGATCCTGAAGATATCTGAACTTTCCTGGTTATCACAGGCGGGAACCAGCAGTACGAACAATGAAACTATGGCGTGTTTGTTTCACATTAAGCTAACAGAATATAATAAGGTTGAATTTTAGTGCGAAAAATTATGACCGTAAAAATTATGATGATTATTTATTGAACAGCCCTCGTATTTTTTCAGGAGTTGGTTTTTATTTGAAGGTAACGTACAAAGGTAAAAAATCACTGTTTTAATTTTTAAAGAAAACTGTAGGCACCTTCAAATATGAACGTTCCTGCCTCATGTTTGTCGTTATAAATTAACTTCATTCATGCTTGGAAGAATTTTTTGCAGTGACATGAGATGTTAAAAGCCCTAAGGTGGAAGGAGGGTTTTGAAAATACTTTCCCTGTAGCAGCCTTTGAGATTTATCTCAGCGGAAAAAGGAAATTACTCTACTTTGCTTATTTCTGAAGCGTACGCCTCACTGATCGCGTTCTTTAAAAACTACTTGAAGTCACTCGATTCGTTAAAAATTGCTTTCTTTGCTAAGGCGAGTTCCATGAAGCAGCGGTCACTTAAGAAATACTCGAGAAAGGGCAGCTTATTGCGCTTTTAACTGTTTCCCATTGCCTCTACTCTTTCCGTTGACCATTATCGTGAGTAATATAGGTCAGTAGCTTCGAACTCAGCACCTATCTTGTCTATATCTTTTTTGGTACTTTCGTACTAAAGGAAAACTCTAAGTAAACCATTGCAAATATTTCCTTTTTCCTCATAAGCAATTTGCTTTCGTTCTCTCTTCAGTGACAACACAGATGTTACATTTATTTCACCCCTTCGTGGCTTAATTGGCTTAGAGCACTTAGATGAAACGATCTCGTTGAGGTTTCATGAGAATCTTTTTCTTTAGCTTAAAGGGGATTATTTTTGTCTCTCTAAACTGTTTTGCTCCTTAGAACGAAATTCAGTTAGTAGAGCACTTAATTTTTAAAAATATTATGTAATAAGCACTTCAAATTAGCTCGTAATTGTTTGCTTGTTTGCAGACTTATACGCCAGAAAGAGAATTTCATACATTAGGTGTTCCTTTGTTTCGTATGACCTAAAGTACTGTTTATAGCATTTCAGCAAAAGTAGTGGTTAAAATGGCTGAGTAGAACTAATGAATTACAAAATTCACGTAACTTCTGAGAATATATAAAAATACCGTCCTAAATGCTTAGATGTTTACTGATGCCACATTATAATAACACATGTAAATGTATCTTGTTTAAAATCAGTAAACCATTATTTACGATGATGTGCCGCAGAGAGATAAAGGACAGATGGTGAAGGCTGGAGATAAACAGTTTGCCTAAGCAAATAAAGATAGCATGGAGATAAAAAGCATGCCAAAACAGATAAAGTTAGAAAATTCTAATCCTTGTTTCACATAAGCTTGCCCCGTATCTCTTAACGGTCAGATGACCTTATCACATCTCATTTGCTGCTGTTGTGGTGCAGACTGTTGTGCGTTAAAAATTAGTTCGATATTTAACATGGTGATATGTCTTTATATGTTGGAAGAGAATTGTCAAATTTATATTTTCGTAATTGTTTTAATGAAATATATTATGCAACAGAGTTGAATTATCTGAAATACATGTTAATTTTTAAACGAAGTAAAGAGAAGGTTCGGTTGCTCTCAAGTACATTGCACGATTGCACGTGATTTAGCGGTAGTGATGATATATTTGTTTATATGACTGTTATTACTGACCTTGTTTTGAACTGGATTAGTCATATATCGCCATTCGACGGTGTGCTATGCCGAGTGCGAAAGCTAAATTATTTTATTGATCGTTTATTGCACGTGTACTTATTATATGTATAATGGCAGAGTCTACCGCCAGTTTTTCACTGAAGCATCGCAAGGGAAAACCTTTACAAAGCGGCGAAAAAAGAATTGTGTTGCATGTGTTTAATGCACTCACAGAGAAGAATCCGTCTTTGTCAGTGATCGAAGTCCAACAACTGTGCTCTGAACTTGCAGGTGTGGATGCGTAGGAACATCGCGACATGAAATTGAGACAACAGGAAAACTTACCACTCCAGGGGCGATATTGCTGTGTGGCGAAGACGATATTTAAGGACAATCAGACTGTACCGAGATACAAGTCGCAAAATATACTACCTTGACGAGACCTCGGCGAATGAAGGACACACAAGTATGGCGTTACACGACTTTTAAGACTGAAAGACAAGCATTTTTGCAAGGTATGTGTGCTGGTTTAAAACATCCCAGTGGAAAAGGTCGAAGGCCTTTCATTATAAACTTGTTCCAGTTTCATTGCTCATTCATTCAGTTTCAACTTGCTCAGTTTCATTATAAACTTAATTACTTTTTCATGCCTTCATATCCTTACTTCTATCTTCCTGGCAATTATTATGACGTTTACTGCAGGTTTCAGTGTGACAGGAAGGTACCGCCTATGGCCTATGCTGCGAAAGCCTTAGCCAATTAGGATGAGGGGGAAGGTAGCTGCACGCGGAGTGATACATCTCAGCGGGACAAGGTTATATGAAACAGAGATTAGTAACATTTTGATTGTCTTACAGAACACTTTACACGTGTGTCCTACTATTGGTTCAAAAGTTATGGTCTATTGAAATGGTTCAGGTTTATATGGATCTCACTGTACATCACAGCACTGTTACATACATTTTAAACAATTGGAAGCTCTGCGTTTATATGCTTATACCCTGAATTCTGCCTGTGCACTCTAAAATCACTTTTCAGAAGTGGCTAGCAAAACAGCAAAAGGATTGATCTCTTAGCAATGTTTTCAAAACATTGCACTTAATGTGAAGAAATAAAATAATTTTAATTGATGTTACTAAATACTGAAATATGTAAATGTTGTACGAAAGACAATTTGTGTGTGATTTGGCATCTCAACTAAGAAAGGTTATCTACACATTGCTGAAGCAGATTACTACAGCATGTCCAAAGCGAACTTTGTTCCTCTTATTGAAACAAGTCGATTATGCTATGAATAGCTCCAAAGTTTCATTCTAATCTTACCCAGGATTCTCTCTTTGTATCAGGGTTTGTTAATGGAGGGAGACACAAGACATCTCCCTGTTCTGTTCTTTTTTCTTTACCGTCAAAAGAGAGACTTTTCAGCACATGTCGCCGTGAGTACCGACCACCCGCAGCACACGGTGCAGGAGGAGAAAAGTAAAATGACAGTTTTTGGAAAAGTGTAGTTTCATTTGCATCTCAAAAACATACTGCAACCTCACAGCGTCAACTTGGCGTATGAATGAAAGCATCTTAGCCGTCGTTGCTCAACTGCATGGTGACTGTACCTACACCATGCATGATTATACCCTCTCAGACCCTAATCGCCTTATGTGGAAGTGATATGGTTAAGCTCCAATACATAACTCGCATTGATATTCTGAGGCAAACCTTCGCTGTGATGCAAATCTGCGAAATAAGCCAATAGTGTTCTATTGAACACTTAAAACTTTCTCAGTCTCTACCATTTCTAACACAAATCCTATCGATGGCATTAAAACTGACTAACATATTACACTGTAATATTTTGTTATTGGAAGATGACCAAGAATTAATGGCTAACTCAGAGAGTGATACACAAATGCACATAAATTCAAAAAAAGAAAAAAAAGAGAGAGAGGGGGTAACCCTGAAATTTCACAAATATGGTGTTTCTAGGATCCTATTGTAAACCACTGAAAATTGTAATTGACTAGCAAATTACTGGGCAATACAGCAGCATTACATTTGTGGGATGTAAAATATAATATCATAAAAATTAAGACTAGTAAGAAAACCTCAATAAATACCAATATGTTAGTGGAACAATAAAAATACTTAGGTAATAAAACTATAAAGGAAACACAATAAAACATTATAAATAAGTGATATTGCCAACGATAGAGGTAAAAGGAGGAAATCATAAACGTCATAAGTAGGATCAGTGACTGGTGTGTGGTTTCGACTCCCAAGCCAAAATTCCTGATCGTGGTTTTCTATCCCCAGGTCTTTAGGCGCATGCTGTGAGGAATACTTAGTCATACATTCCCCAAATCTGTCCCTGATTTCTCCTCGCTTCTGATTTCTTCTCATTACAAGGCTCTAAATGCAGGCGGGAGTTCAGGCATGAATGACAGATAATTTTCTTTGCCGGATAGGGAGACATCTCATGGTCTCTTACCTCCCAGCGCATATGTAAGGCTGCGAGTGTGGAGAACCTTGGAGGACCTGGCTGTGCAAGAACACCACCATGGAATCCTACCTTTACTTTTACATCTGCTTAGGCCTAATCCTTCTTACAATCATTTCACCTCACCCCTTCCTCCCAGGAACACTCCATTTGACCCATAGCCAACTAACATCTTCTGTACGTCCCCTCTCCGAATCGTGTCATTGATTCATCCAATAGATATGTTGCTCAATTTTCTTTTTTAATTTGCATATAATGATTATTTTATTTTTAAGAAGGTTTAGTGTTAGTATGAGTTATAATAAGATGTATTAAAACATTTTCTGAAACAGCTTCTTAATCTATAAGTAACAATAAAACATCTTACAAAGTATAGGTGATAAATTTTAAGCGCATGAGTGTAGGATTATCAGTAATGTTACTACGTGGCAAAGCGAGAAGGCGTATCGGAAAAAATTCGCAACACAGAGATGTTTACCTGAGCTTATCGCACATACACGGTGAGTCCAGTGTATGAATACACTGTTCAGATGCAATCATGTCTTCTGGACAGCAATGTGTCATACATAGGCAGGCGCCAGAAAACATATCATATAAACATACGCAGCTTCCTATCGCTCTATTTGTGTTTCGTAACTTACTGTATATCAACTTACTAATATTTCGTTCTTCTACTCGCCCAGATAAGACCCGATAAGAGACAATCACAGTACTGGTCACCTCAATTCGCCTCAACGCTCTGTGGAGCAATACAATTGTTAATATAGCTCTGGTAAAGGTTAAGAGGATTGCAGATGAATTTACTGGTTCGTCTTCCAGTTCCTCAAACCTACCCCCCAAATAAGCATAATAGGGGAGATTTTGACGCTGCGAAAGATAGTAATTTACCAAGTGTGTTATAATGCAATATATCCAAACAAAAACATAAATGGATCTTAACCAAGACTTACCAGAAATTTTTGTATAAAAATAGGGAACCCGAAATGCCTCGTTTCGCATATCAACAAAGATTTGCGTGCTTAAATAAAGCGGATAAAAATGTATGTGTCCATGCTGAACTTTTATAGCGCCTTTCTCTATCCCCATTTGTATGTGTAGGAACGTTTGCATAAGAGATAAGCAGAGTACCAAGGATTTGCTTTGCGTTGTGCAAAGAACGTGTTTGTTTTATCTTAGTTTATTTTGAGCGCTTGGGGTAGAAGAGGTACACTCATAAATGACTGAGTTTATGCACATTCATCACACTGTAACCTGCATTTAGATACCAGTACCAGATTACCTTTGTATTAAAATGGATAAAACCAACCCTAAGCTACACCTAATAATAATCTTCTTGTTTGCATTCTACAACTGGGAGGAGATTATGAAATTAAATTAATTGCACAGTCTAGAACTTGAATAGTACCATGCTAGGTTGAGGTTGAGGCTTGAAACTACCATCTCTATCAATACAATGAACTAAATGAAGTAAGTTCTGGACAATATAAAGTGGACATGCTTGTCCCTTTAAGTGCTACATTATAAGAAGGTTGCCACTGGGGAAATATGTCCTGAGCGTCAGAAATTAGTGCGACTCTTCCATAAAATTGAACCTAATTTTAATATATTTGCTTTCGGTCAGACAGAGCCTAATTACAGCAGTAATAATAGCAACAACAGTAATAACAGTAATAATAAAAATATAACAATGGGGAACAACATTGAACAGATTCTTACCCTTTCCAACGCTCACCACAAATTTGCACCACAAATTTCTGAACATTGTCCACAAAATACTTCAGGACGATTAAACCAGAATGTTGCTTGATTTAAACGTCCTGGAGTAGCATCAGCTTTAACCCCAATTCTAGAAATAGTTCATGAATGAATTACAACTCAAAGGTACTAAGATGGTGATGATGATAGAGATGTATTATTTTATCTTGACAGAAATCATGCGCGGTAGGATAGTGGGGATAGTGGAGATAGTGCACCTATCGCCACAATGTGTCACACGCGTAAGATTACAAGAGGGTAGTACCCACAAGCTCTCTAAAAACAAATGTCGCTCTCGAATACAATATTTCAGCTGTTATAAACTAAACTAAGCTGTAATTCTTACAGTGGTATTAATCTCCATGCTTTTGTTAGATCTTAAATAGTACATAGGCGTTTGTAACAAAATCTTGTTCTCCTCCAGCATGCTTGATAACCAACTGTCAGCTTTCGACATAGCTGCAGAGTTCCTGTAACGAATTTCGCTCCAGGCATATGGACTGGTACGTGCTGAATTGATATATGTTTCATCCATATAAACTATATAAACGTCACTACGATATCTCTGAATATATCGTAAATACTTCTTGCCCGTATGGTACGATCGTCAATTAAAGTTTGCCTATCGCGCTTAGTTTTGTTTTTTTTTTCATATAAATTCTAGCTTCAAAAGAATTTTTCTTAAGGTTCAGACACTGCCTTGGAAGTCAGTGGAATTTTGAATCTTCATAAGAACTTTTTTCACAGCTGGTCTTTGTGTTTCTGTGTTTTAAAACTTATTCTCAGTTCGCCTAACTACTTCTGAATTAAATCATACAAATTAGGTTTTTTGCATTTCTTAATCTTTGTTTACTGGGCATAAAGAAGGACGTTGTTGCAATAGAACCAATGGCTATTCTTTCCTTAATAACTCGCCTAAACTGCTTTCAGACACAACTGTTCCCTCAGATGCCCTTTCCCAGATTTTTATAGTAGACCCAGACCATTGTTCCGCTTTTTTATAAATCTATAGACATTGGTTGTTACTTCTCTTGTTTTTAAATGTAGCACTTTATTTCCTAATGTGCTGCTAGGAGGCTTCATTACTAAATGCTCTGTTGGAACCAGGAGACATGCACATTTTGAAACAAGCTGTAATATTACCGAGTAGCTTTGCACTTGTTTACTTGCTCGCAACTGACCTGCCCTCCCGTCCAGTTGCAAATGTTCTGAAGTAGACTCGTACAGATACCACTGCGCATCGCTCTCGAACTGTCCAGATATAAAAATACATCTTTACCTGGACTTAGAAGTATGTTTGGCCCTGGGAGTACTTCATGAGGTAGTCAGAACTGAAGGGTGAGTAGTCGCTACCCTAAATTTGAGAATCGAACCACAAACCCTCAACACCAAAGCTGTGTAACCGAACGGGATGACGGTTTGTTCTGTGGCCCGCGTTGGGATTGGTTGGACTGGGATTTCCTGGTCAGCCTATCTGACCCAAGCTTTTTTATTCGGGGTTTTATTTTACCGGGTTACCAGGCGAATGTTGGGTAGTTTAACTACACCTCCCCCCCCCAATTTCCAGTCCCTCCATTTCATCTCTATTATCGTTTCACGTCATCTATGCTTCTGTAAACACTCCTCAGGTGGCACGACTCCAGTTTCCGGGCCAACTTAGTGGGCCCTTACAGGGTCACAGTGGATGGAATGCCAGTTGTACTGGCCCCCCAGGGAGATTTCAACTGGTCAATTGTTGGGACCCTGCTCCCTTCACTGTCGTGGCGCCTTTGGACGCCTCTGTCACCCTTTCCTTATCCTTCCTCGTGGTAGTGTTCCACTTGGGAGCAAAAGTGCAATAGATCAAGTTATGATCTCCGAGCCGAATCCTCTCCATAGCATAGCATAGTCCAGTCCAAAGCTGCGTATAAAGCTACTGCGGTATTCCGGCGCCACTTGTGCAGAGGATATTAAATGAATTAATTATGAATTATTTACTGTACATATTCCAAAATTTTACAATTTACAACTTTAGGCTACATTTATTTGTCTTTACATTGTTGTTACCTTGGTTTACATGACACCCTTGATCATCTGTTCTGCCAGGTAGCTCTTAACCTCCATGCCTCCTTGTTACTTAATTTGGCCCATTCTTTCCTGCCATCTTCATTTCTTATATTCATTACATGTCTTGCCCATTTTTCTTTTACTTTCTGCAAGAACTCACCAATACTTCTTACCTTCTTTTCCTCCTTTCCTTTTAATATTTTTATTATCCTCTTCTCTACTTTCTCCCATTTTTCTTCCCAAACCTTTTTTCTTCATATTGCAACCTCCTCGCATAATGTTACATAGTGTTCTATGCTTTCTTTTCCCCCACACAATTCAGAAATTCCCTTTTCCCTACCTCTTATCCCTCTTAAGAATATTACTCCTGTTCTCATCCAAGGTAACCCTTTTCTCTTTTGCCTATTGCAGTAATCTACATATGCTTCTCGTCCACAATTTATTTTTATTTGTTTGTAAAATTATAATGACTTCATATTTTCTAGACTTCTCCATATATCTTCTATTCTGCATTTTACCAATTTACCCATATCGCTTGTTTTCCTTTCCTCTAATCTCCATATATCTCCAATTCCTATTCTTTCCATAATTTCGAATTCCAAAATCTCCTGCAGAGGATATTAAAACACAAATATACAAATAAAAACTGATCACAACGAACTAGTTTATACTTTGCTGCTGGATCTTTGATCAGACGATCAGAATCACCTTCTAAAATAGATCGATACCTCATGTAACAGTGGAACAAATGAACCGGTCTTATTCGAGTAAGACAGGCATTTAGTAATAGTGCAAGACGAAATTCTTAAACTTTTCAAAACGAAATTAATGTGTGTACACGTTATCTTCAAACATATTAAAGTTTTTCGAAATTATTAAATTCCAAGTTAGTGAACAAATACTGTACACGTATAAGAGATTTTCATAAATGTACTATTGTCGTTCACTAATAGAGCAGCAAAAGTTACGGCACAATACACAATCTCATTCTGCATTACAATATCTCCGAACTAGATCTTAATAGTATCCAGTCCAACACTGGGTCACTAGCTAAAGATAGGGTACAGATGCGATCTCGTATACCACAGAGAGAGTTCCCCCGAAGTACAAAGTACCGCACTTGGCCCAATGTAGCCCTTCGTGCTTTTAAGACAACCTCTGAAAAAAGGGATGAGGGAGTCCTCTGAACGATGAAGAGATGCGAGATTTCACAGGTGAACGCATTGACGGGGTCTCAAAAGTTTCCAGACTCACAGGTTGCGGCGGATCGATGTTGTTCAGTGCATCCCAATCAAGATTGTGAAAAAGAAGTAGAATAAGTAAATAAGTATTTTATATTTAATAAGGACGAACACGTGACCTATCATGGCATCATCAACAGAAAGTGTCGCGGCGACGTGCATAAAAGGTTTGACGCAGAGAGATGACGGACGCATAGTGTATCACGGAGATATCGAGCATGCATAATCAAATAAACATAGCGCGGAGATAAAAGGCATTCCAAAATAGATAAAGTTAGAGAATTCTAGTTACATCTTGATTGTCTTACAGAACATTCGATTTCTTGTTTGTTACAGAATATATCAGAAATAATTAGTGATGTCAGTAGTGGTATATATAAGCCGCGACCCGCCAGTCGTAGGCAGTTGTAAACAGTAGTAGTAAACAGAGTCGAAACGAGAGAGTGTAATCAGAACTGAATTGTTGAACACTTTTGTTTGTGGACGGCTAACTTGGAAAACTGTAATTGTCGTAATACAGCTACTGTAAGTGCATTTCTAGGCAAATAAAGAACATCTGTAGTTTCCGCAACTTGGACTTTTAATTTTACTAACCCACAAAGTCAAAATAATAAATGGAAAGAATAAAGGTTCATAGAATGAATTATTGCATTTTTTATTTTCTTTGTATGAGCAAACGGCTATAGTCTGATGTGAAATACCCAAGCCATTAGTTTGTAGTAGATTGTCTTTGGAACAAGAATATCTATTTCAGTCTAATAAGGACGTATATAGAAGGCAAACAAAACATTCAAACATGACTATTGTCGCACTACGAGGTAAATTTCAAAGTTAAATTTCAAGTTGTACATACTCTCAAAATGATGACTTGTTTGTACTTAACTTTTAAGGAATTTGACCTAACTAGTAGCATTTTTCCCTTTTCATGCTTTGCGCATTTCATTCCTTCAGTGGCTAAGTGCTGCAGACAGTTAGTTCAGCGCTAGAGACTTCTATGTGGTTAGGTCCATAGATCGCATAACCCAGTTCTTATCACTTCCATGCATGGAAAAATATATGCAAACAGCAACATATACTCAGCTATATACATACAGGGCGTTTCTAAAATTCCATATATTTTCTGCCATAGCTAAATGGATCCTTTTTCAATAAAACGTTCTGACAAGTCCAAACAATAGAAATAACAATTAAAATATATTTTAAAAGCTATTTTTCAGACATTTCACATAACTGTGAAAATTATATGTAATCAGAAACGTTTTAAATAATTGCATAGTTCGCATATTGCTCTGTTGTTATTATGTATGATTGTACATGCTTCTAATTGTTGTATACAGCAAAGATTACTATGAAAACCAAATAAATAGTTGAATTCTCTGTCTTTGATAGAAAATAACCGTTTAGATGTACGCGGGAGAACTGACGATTTTTCTAGGTCTTTCACATTGCCAAATCATAAATGGACCGCATTCTGAACATTTGTGTTGGTAACTTATGCATTTTCATATTACTGATGTATTTGCATGGTTGAAATACATGAATAATTGCTCTCTTTCGCATAGTTAGCGTGTTGTATAAAACAATAGATGGCTTCTTTAACCATTTAAATCACCACCACAAATCCCACAGGTGGTTATCTAGGATCCAACCCAGGCGCCCTGATGGAGGTCAGTGTTCCAACCACTCAGCCACGGTTCCACCTCAAAAAACAAGGCATATGATACATCCGCTATCATTTCCTTTTTGGTTCTATATAGAAAACTTCTCAGAGCACTGTAAAATTGTGATTCTTCTTTATTTAAAGACTGCTCAAGATTTAAATCAGGTATCTTGCAGTAGTAATAGCCGAGACTCCTCATCTTTCAGTGGCAAAAATTCCTGTCCAGAATTTTTTTATATTGGACAGGAAAAGTTAGAATGACCGGTGTATTCACTTATATGAGTATTAAACAACAATTGAAAACGCGGCACTTTTTATATTATACTGTAAAGTAGAATACATATCAAAAGTAGATTGTACAAACGATCTTTTAGGGTATATCTGCTGCTATTACAACCAAGAAAAACCCAATGATATACTATATAGATATGTCATCCATCATACAAGCATGAAAAAAAATGTGTCACCGATTTTAACACAAAAGCGTCGCGTTGATGACACTCAAATTCCATGAACTCTTTCACACGCCAGAGACAATCTCAGTAATTCCATATACAGGTTGTTTCAAAACGACAGGATAGTTTTACCGCCCATAGAGCCACATTTAAAATGCAAAAAATGAGTGTGGATTAGACAGTGACGGGAACAACGACGCGTGCCTCACGCTGTCAGAGTTCACACATATAGGTCACACGCCGTGCCACGTGCTGTAGCTGTTTGTAATCATACTGACATACTTTGCAGTAGCTTGATACTATTAAGAATTCCTTTGGCTTATGAAACCGCAATGAAGAACTTATTGCTTGTTTGTTACCTATGAGTGTTTAACGTGTTCCAACATTCCGTTATAGCAGTCCATGATAGCAAATAAGCTGGTGGACATATGCAGTTTATACCTCTTAGAGGGAAGTTAATGTTAGTGAGGTTGAGGATGGAAGCATTATATGATAAATAGAACAGAAAACATCAAATACTTCTAGATAAATTAACCAAAACTAAATGGTTTATACAATGAGACGAGCATTTTATTCTCCGTGTTTGATAATGCTAAATAAAGCATTTGTAACTGTAAAGGAAGCTGTTGATAATAACAGTAAGTGGTTGCAAGAATTTTACAATTAAAATCACAACAAAATACTGTGAAGTTAAAAAAATAAATATTATCATTGATGTAACTATTTCTATAATTCATATTTTAAATTAAATTAAATTAATCGTGCGTTCGTTGAACTCCCTTCAGCTCTTCCATCCATCAAAACCATATCCGTCATTTCGGCGTTCGTATAGCGCTCCATATTGCTTGGATTTGCTATCTAAGTACGCGCAAAATCCTCCCTGTTAGGACGAAATGTGTAGTTTTACACTGAAGAGCAACCTTGCAACTGTCCGAGTTATTAGTTGACTTTTTCACAAGTAACTGCCCTTTCCTCCATTACCTGAAAGGTAGGCTAGTCACTGATAAAGAGAAAGCAGTAATCTTTTTATTTCCATGGCCGGTGCGTCCCAATAACAACTTTTGAGGTTCGAACACCAATGGTTCCTGCGTTGCCTAGTCACAAAATCGTGTAATATTTAATGCTGCATAAAATTATACCTAAGATGGATGGATGAATGGATGGATGGATGGATAATTGTGTTTAAGGGTGCTAAACTACAAGGTCATCAGCGCCCTTGAAATCCAATAGGATTAAAATCGATTTAAAATGATAAAGCTGTCAGTTAAATAAAAACAAGATAAAAACCCGTACAAGGTACCACAAAGACTAAAATAAAGCTTAAAACCATAAAAAGAATAAACTCCCAAAGTAAAGGGTCCTATATTCTAAAATGTAGATTTAAAATGAAATCTAAAACCTTGGTCACCGCTTGCTGGTCGTCCGCCAGGGTCTCCGTCATGCCGGCCGGCAGCTGGAGAGACCTACGGAGACGTACTAACCTAAAACAATCTAAAAGTACGTGGCGGACCGTCAGAAATGACCCGCACAGCGGGCAAACAGGTTCTGGGGTCCTACTGAATAAAAAATATGACTAAAATAGCAGTGACCAATACGCAGCTGAGCCAATATCACCTCTTCCCGCCGGGATAATCGACAGGAGGTCGCCCAGTGAATCGGAAGTTCCTTCACGGTCCTTCGCTTGTTGTCACGCAGGGCCGACCACTCATCGCGCCAGTACGAGAGCGTCGCCCTATGGACAACAAGCCTGAAGTCACCTTAGCCACCTTACCCGCCGAAACCGCCCTTTCATTACGCTGCAAGCCAACGTGACCAGGAACCCATGCACACACCACGCTTACGCCAGAGACGTGTAAGACGTGGAGGGTGTCCTGGATACGCTGTACAAGGGGATGGTGAGTGTATAGCTCACGAAGGCTCTGAAGGGCACTAAGGGAATCACTCAAAATGAGGGAATTACCCAACTTTCGGCGGCGAACATGTAAAATGGCTCGGTAGATTGCGTAGAGCCCTGCGGTGTAGATGGATGTGGTGCCATGGAGACCGAATGTAAAGGGTTCCGCTCCATGGACGTACGCACACCCAACACCTATAGAGCTTTTGAACCCGTCGGTAAAAATTAAGCTAAAATCCTTATAGTCCGATAAAAATTCTAAAAACAAACTACGGATTATACCTAAGGAAACGTCGAAGCTGCGATACCAAAATTCGAACTAGTTAAGTTATAAGCTAATCAACGGCTTGGTATCGTTCGGTATCGTTTTGGAACAAACTGTATAGCTACAAAACACCACGCTTTTCCCCAATCGTTTGGAAGAATAAACAGAAAGTATCCACTGATTGTAGTTCTAACGTCTATGAAATTTCTAAACGGGCTATAAAAACCGATACGAGGACATAAAAGAGATCAGAGAGATGACAGTAACAGTAGTAACAGCAATGATAATCAGATTCAGGGAAAATAAGATCAGAAAAAAGGAAATAAAGAAGACAAAGAAAAGCAAAATAACTTTGCGTATCTGAACAATTCTAATAACGTATATTAAATTGCTGCAAAAAGGCGATATTGCTACTGTAGTTTCAGGAAACCATTTTGTTGGGAACACAATTAGGTTGCTTCAGAAATTAGCGTGAGTCACTTTCCGGACACGGATGTCAGCAAGTTGGATCTGTGGTGCAAGAGACTGTTGCTTTGTGGCTAAGTTTCGAGACAGTTCTAACCAAAGCGCTTGCTTGGTTCCTTATAATCTATTCAGAGTCGAACAGGTAGATTCATGGACCACAGGACCTCTTCAACATGCTAGGTAACATTTGCTGTAAGATGCAACTTGTGCAAAACTTCTTACGCGCTATAGTATAGTTTAAAAGAATTATAATTAGAGCTAAAGCTGGAAGGCACCTCTCACAATTACGCTATGTAGATCCGTTGCGTCTAACACTTTCTGGGAGGAAGACGGAACACAAGCCTCAGAAATGCGCGAGTCTTTAAAATAGTAGCCTCAAAGGCCTATTCCTTGCTGAAGCTGACTAGAGAAGGTGATGAATAGCTCGCCGAACAGACTTTCAGTGTCCGTTGAAAGTACTTCTTACTTTGAGCAAGCATCCGTGAAATGTGTCCGGCCCCGTACGCTATGGAACCTTGCGCAATGAAAAAAAAGGGGAGTAATGACAATAGAAAGAAAATACCAATAAAATGAGAATATGACTTCAGCATCCGCAATTCACCCAAGAAAACCATAAAAAATCATGCAGAGCAAGCGGTCACCAGGAATTGTACCCGAAGCCTCCTGAGACAGGAGTTCATAAAACCGAACAAATTTTAATTAATAGAGGCGTAAGACAAGGGTGCAGTGTATTACCTAATCTTTTTAATATATATGTAAATGACATCCAAAACTGGAAAAGTATTATTAAATCAGGAATAAAAATAAATAAGAACAAAGTTTTAAATATTTTACTATATGCAGATGACGTGGTTTTAATACAAGAAACGGAGGATAAATTACAATATGCACTACACAGCTTGAACCAAGTATGCCAACACTATGATCTTAAAATATCGACGGAAAAATCTAAGATAATGGCCTTTTGGGGAAAACAACATATAAGATGAAAAATAATTTTAGACAACAAACCACTAGAACAACTAAAAGAATTCAGCTATTTAGGATGTAATCTTAATTATATGATGAAAACAGACAGAGATATGAGCAAAAAGCTTGCAACATTTCAAATGATTTGTGGAACAGTGCATAGAACGTTGAGAAATAAAACAAAAAGAGATACAAGATTAAAGTTGTACAAAACAATGGCAGTCCCTGCACTACTTTATGGAAGTGAGGCATGGATACTCACGAAGAAAATGAAAAGCCAAATTCAAAATGCAGAGATGAACTTTTTAAGGAAAACAAAGGTATGCACAAGGTTGGATAGAATAAGGAATGAAGACATAAGAAAGGAACTCAACGTAGACTCGATAAGTAGCAAAATTGAAAAACATAAAAAGGAATGGATGCAGCATATACAAAGAATGTCCGAAACAAGACTGCCTAAGATTGTATTCCAATATCAGCCACAAGGAAAGAGAGATGTTGGTAGACCTGAAAAGAGATGAAAGGAGCAATTATTGTGAGACGGAACGGGCACTCTGCCCAGGCCGTGAAGTGAAGAAGAAGAAGAAGAAGAAGAAGAAGAAGAAGAAGAAGTAGTAGTAGTAATAGTAGTAGTAGTAGTAGTAGAAGAAGAAGAAGAAGAAGAAGAAGAAGAAGAAGAAGAAGAAGAAGAAGAAGAAGAAGAAGAAGAAGAAGAAGAAGAAGAAGAAGCCTCGTGTATGCGAGACACGTTACTGTGGAAACCTTTTACTTTTTAGTTAAGAGTAGGGCATTTTGGAAGCCAAATAGCAGATAATCATTGCTTAAATCCCTCATTAAGCCTCCTTCCTAATCTGCTATAGCGCGTCTCACGCTTAGAAGACGTTGCAGGTCTTATGTGGCGTCCTTTTGCCAACGTACCTTACATACAATCGCAAATTCGGCCACGGCAGCGACTGGTCTGCCGTATTGTATTGTAAATGATACATTATTAATACAAACTATCTACACTGCTATTACATTCTATTTTAAGAGATTCAATTTCCGGGTGAATGCGTTTTAATTTTCACTCCTCCTTTTACTTCTTTCTTTCAGTAGTTAAAAACACGATTTTGCAGACAAAATATATGTTACAACAAACCAAATGGAGACACGCCATGATAAAAGCTTTAAATACGTTGGTTATTTTATGCTTCTTCTCTTTCATCTGATAAGGGTGCAATTCCTTCCTTTCGTCGTCCATTAGCCTCGACGACAAATCTGATATCTTCTCTTTCTACTCGTATATACTTGTTACACCTTCTTCCATATTCGAACCCCAAATCGTGTAGTAATCGATTCAAAGTGGCCCTTGAAAAATTAGGCAGGATGTCGTCATCACTGTTTACCCTTGACGAAACTAGATTTAGCGTGGGTGGAATGTTTTCAAGCAGCAAAGAATGAACAATACGCCGCACTCCGATTTTGAAGGATCTCTCAAAAAATAGTTTCCAGCATGTCTTTAAGACTGGCAGAAACGCTGGGACATGTGCATCCCATTCAGGGGAGACTATTTTGAGAAAGACCATCAAAATTATGAGGATGAGTAAAGGTACGTTGTCAAAAAAAGGTTGTGATAGTACTTTATTGAACACCCCTCGTAAAATATTTTATGTTTAAATTAAGGTACATTCATAATTTTGAATCATGATATTCCAAATTATATTATATAAGAAGTTATAGCTTAATAGCTTCAAGTTATCTATGCTGAAACCTTTGAACTACAAATAATTCAAAATAAAGAGACCAGGGTGAAATGCAGTAAAAACCAATATGAGTGCGGTCTACATGCCAAATGAGTATACAAAGAATGTCGCGCTGGTCTATAGTCTATTTCCTCATCCTAGCTTTAGTCCTTGTAAGATAATTTGTAGCTCGATTTTATCTTATACATATCGCACACACAATTATATACGTATCACAAGATATTTCTATTGTTGTGCGACTTCTTTATCCTCCGCCAAAGTGCTGGAAGAAGCTCAGGTTCCTATCATATAAAAATTGCCTTTACTCACGCTGACCTGAGATGCATCGTAGTTGATTGGAGATCATTACCTTCCCTTGGAGGTCAGTCAGTATTAGGTACCAATCTTGATTCCAAGGTAAAATGTGATCGCGTTTCCAGCGCCAGAGCAAATTATCCACAGCGAACCTCCACTGAGATTAAGGTTGTGCTACACGCTGCTTCCTTAGAGGTTGGCAGATAGCGATTTACTGCTTATATGGCGGCCATAAAGATTCTCCAGACAGGCACTTGCCAGTACCACACGAAACGGGAAACTCCTTCCGGTCTGTGGGAATCTAGATTGTCTTGGTAGTAAAACACAATTAAACACCTCTCTCTGAATGGGTAATCCTGAAATAGAACTAAACACTGGAGAGAATAAATGGTAAGATTAAGAACGAAAACTACTTCGTTTTACTGTAGAAACAAATGAACACAATATTCACAATACACCGTCAGTCTTGCAACTGCATAAAAATCAATTGAAACAGTCACACAAAACTCTTGTAATTCGTTGCTTTAGTGTTCCATTTACGTTCCTTCTCTTTAACTTCAATGATAATAACGCTGGAATATTCTTTTTAAATACTGCCTATTGTACTAACTTGCATAGATTTTTATATCTTAATTCACACTTTCACACTCTGGAAAGGACAGGAAATAACTTTGGTTGGAGGAAAATGCCTACTCCAAACCGGGAATTGAACTGCGGACTCTTCGCATCTCCCACAGGCTGAGCTAGAGTGCCTGCCCATTAAACTTAATAATTTATTTATTATGACGAGGAAACTAAATGTAAATTTCTATGCATTAAAGTGGCATTCATTACTTCCATATGTGTTTAATTCCTTATTTATATAGAAAACTTGCTTTTCTTTCCACTGCTATATCTCTAACTTTTTTATATTTTGCTAAAACAGTAATTCAGAATACATTTCGTTGTACTTATAAATGAGATATAGAAAACATATTCAGATGTTCAATATTTGGTCTAAAAATTCCGTACTGTTTCCGTGTATTACGAAAAATAACTGAATAGCGAATGCTATTTATTGAAATAAAAAGGTCTTAAAAATCCTAATCATTAAGTACAAATATTCTGGGAATGACTTATTGGCAATGAAACTTTTTTAAACAAACCGGGTTCTTTCAATAAATCTACACATTTTGTGTTGCACATTGTGAACTAAATATCATCTTCCAAAGAGGCCTATGAAGATTTTAAATAAAACTTCCCGATTCAAAATACTATATAGTTGAAACATTTTAGATCTTATGCTTTTATTTCCCCAAATATGGCCTCTAACAATGCTAATAGAAATACCATACTGTGACTTTGTGGGTTCGTGAAATTAAAAGTCCAATTGCACAAACTCAAAATGTTCGTTATTTCCACCGAATTACAGTTGGAACACTTGCCGATTGCACAGAATTACGTAGCGTACACAATTACAATTTGTCAGTTCGTATGTCACAGATCCACTCTACACTCAGAATTACGTACAACTCCTCTGATACACGTACACAGTCTTCCGGTCAGTTCACTCACCCGGCGCTCCTCACGGCTGCTCTCCAAGAACTGATCTCTCGGTCGCATCGTGCTTCTATTTATAGGTGGCTAAATGTTTATAGAGAATTTTTTACCATGGAGAGGGAAAGATATTCCGGAGATTTCGCGTTCTTTCAGGCGGCAGGAGGATGGGTAAGAGATGGCTAGTGATGTTTTTTTTTTCAACCATCCCCTCGTTAGCGCTACAAGATAAATGGATAGGCGTGCGCTAAAAGGTTCCTGTCCCTTACCCAGCTTCCAGTTGGTCCTGCTTTCCGTTAATTGGGTGACAATACATTAAGATAATTACATGAAAATACAGCTAATAAAAAATTTCAAATATCACCTTATGAACTCCTATCATTTGAAATTAATTTTATAAATTCTATATGTTTTCAGCTGCTTTATCACAATTGCATTTATGAAAATTGAATTTTGAAGCTGGTATTAAAGACGGCTGGCTGACGCTGTACTAAAATGACGTATGTTCCTTCTCAGCTCTTAGGGAAGATGGTTTTCCAACGTAAGGGTTCCAGAAAATCTTATAATTTCCTTATTTTATTTATTAGACAGAACAAATTATATATTTTGAACAGGTGTATTTTTACTGAATGACGGTTTTCCTATTTTAAGGTTTCCTAGTTGCGGGTAATTAAATGAAATGAGAAGAAGGTAATGTGTGCTCAGGATATTTATTTCAAACTCGTCAGTCATTTCTGGGAAAACAGATTAAAGTTCTTCCTGTTACAGAATAAATCAGAGTAGTTGAGGGAAGTTTCTTAATAAGCTTCGTCTTACATTCTTGGAATATAAACAGTTTCGTGTCTTCTACATCGTTGTTGGTTTAATCCTAAACTAGCTTAACCTTATATTGTTAAATTACAGCAGAGTGCTTCCAGCTGAACTTGAACCTTTTAAGGGGATGCAGCACCGAAAATCCCAAATCCAGCAATTTTCAACAACTTTTGCTGAATTTTTCACCACTTAATTCTGATGCATAGTGGACACAGAATGCAAATTTTTATTTTAATATCTTCAATAGCTTATGAGTTATTAATTTTTGAAATTCAAAATTTGGACAAAATAAAAACGCTCCACGAGATGAAAATCTTCAAAATTTTAATATTTCTATTTCTAAAAATATTCAAATGGTTATAAAGAAAAGATATATCATATGAATTTCTTATACTGCCTTTAGTTCCAGAGGGAAAAAGTTAGGTATGGAGCAAACAGAAAAGCCAAAAAGTGATTAAACCTTTGATTTTATATATCAATAACTTTAAAAATATAATTCATATTCAAAATTCATATGATATAAATCTTTGTTTGCTTTCTAAGAACATGTTTTGAAAATTTTAAAGGGACTAAATTAAAAGTGCATCGTGTGAAACATTTTGAATGACAAAAAAATGTTGAAAAAACTATAACTGAGTAAATCAAAATTTAAAATCCAAAACATTTTCCTTCTCAGCTACATGCCTTGAAGCAGACTAAAACCCTCCAGATAGATAAATTGGACCCTCCTGCCTCTTCCTTCTCTCCTCGGCAGCAGTTTTCTTCAGTTTTAGTTTCCTTCTGGGTGTTTTAGAAGTTACCTTCGCAGAAATTGCTGAATGAAGTAAGCGTAATTGGTCCTTCCCTTGGCTAATATTTAGAGATGCTGGTGAAGTCTGAGTCCATTATGTCTGACTGCAGCTTGAATGAGTAAGAACAACCAAAATTGAATTCACTGATGGGTAATGTCACAGCAACCTGAAGTCTCTTCTTTGACACAAATATTGCTTTTGGGCAATTATGCCATACCATGTTATGTAAACCTTCATTTGCATTTTGTGTCTTATCCAATGTACATCTCCTTAGGATTTCATCAGATGCCAGCCTTTGGTACACAGCCATTAGTTTCCTTACCACATCAGACCTCAAGTATGTTCTCATTGTTGTGTTATTTTAGGTGTTTCATCCCATGTATCGTTTAGCCTATTCATGATCCTAACTATGTACACAGTCAACAGAAGGTCAGTTATTTCAAAGAATTTTTACCTATAACCTATATAACAGTTATACACACGTTTTGAAGTATAAAATACCTCTATGAAATTTAAATGACACACTAAAACTCATCAATTATACATGAACAGTATGTAGTTTAAAGAGAAACACAAGAAAATGCCGACCGTTAGAAACTCACACAAAAGCAAAATATAAACATTACCATTTGCTTTAAATGTTTGCAGCCAGTGTTTTGTTTCCATGGTGCAACATATTGTAAGCAACAAACATCATACCAGCACACAAAATTCCGCCAGAAACTTTGCCCGCTAATTTCAAATGTATTAATTTAGTACATTTAATCGAACTCAAATGTCAGGATTCTGTGAAACCAAGGGCCGGCGTGCGCGTTGAAGCAAATATGATTGGTGGAGATCAAGGGTTACCACAGCTCCACGTTGTGCGCCAGTTTGAAGCAAATATAATTGGTGAACGATAACAAATATGATTGGCGAGCAATGAGGTTTCTCTCAGAGTATGCGTGGATGGGTGTGAGAAGGAGATTTTCACAACACTGGAATACCCATCTCCAAATTATTTATTCACTGCTTCTCCTTTTCAAACATCGAAATGGAAACTGCCGACCGAGGGTTACCAATCTCGGTTTAGAGCTATTGAATACTAATTGTTTATTACTCGATAAATTTTTGATGACCCGACAAATATTCAAGACAGAACAAGTTGACCGCTCTAATAGGCTTCACGTCTCAGACTCCTCTCTTAGCTGCACGCCGAAGACTGTTTATAATGGCTTCCTAGCCGCGAACTGTCTCCATCGGCCTTACGCCGAAGAGTGCGTATAATGGCTTCCTAGCCGCGAACTAGCCAAATCGGCTACACACCGAAGAGTGCTCCTCTAACTACAGCTGCACGCGTGTATATCTCTAACTTTCACTCTCAAAATTGCTTTTTCAAACAAAGTCCCTTTGTGGCTATTTTGGTCGCCATTGTAAATGATCCAAAGAATTCCCTATTCATACACGTCGAGTGACAATTCCTTTAGAAATCTTCTAAGGACACTGTTTCTTAAATGGCTTTGTTATACACTTTCCCCAACTCAAATGGGCTTGCCCGTTGTCGTAACAAAGAACCAACATTCCTTTGACATCTATAATGATTCTTTCCTTCTGGCAAACCATAATTTCGGTATCAGCGTGCGCACTGGCATTTAAATTGTCATGTGAAGGTATTTAAATGCCTAATACTCATAAATTTAGTTGGATTATGATACTATAAGGTTCAAAGTATTTTATTCGCTCAAAAAGAATTCCCATATTTTTAGCCAACTTCGGTGCTGTATTCCCTTAAACAGGTACATATTTTTGTCAGCTAATAGTAAATTAGTGATTTATATTCAGTGATTCCACTAGTAGCCACAAAGGATTGTGAACCCTGGACATATTAAAGAAGCGTACAGTTTAAAAGAAATATACTGGAGTATTGAACATGTAACCGTTGTTTTGTTTTAGGTCTCAAGAGTTGAAAAACGTTTAAATGTGTAGTTTGAGGATGCATATAGAGAAGGCTTAAATTCAGTGGTTCATAAGATGATGCAATATGCATACAACTATATGTTGTAATATTTTATTATTGGTAGATGCAAAACTGGTAATATGTAATGTTTTGAAGTGGACCAGTGAAAAGAGATTTATTTAGTAGTAATAGAGTCGAGAGGTACAAATCAATAAATAGTTGGATAAGAAATAATAGCGTCTTTTGCATCGTGATCTCAACGTGAGTAGACGCGTGTGGAAGTGCTGGATGTTTGCAAAAGTCTGGTTGCAAACCAGAGAATTGTGTTTTAATTAAATTATCCAACTGACTCTTGTTTTTTCCGGTAAACCACTAGGAGTTCTCATAAACCAATGAGACAGCTATCTTAATGGCGACGCTGTAAGTACTTTAAGGTCCGGGCTTTATAGTTCGGACCATTATTAGGTACAATTAATGTCGCGTTGGCACTTTGGGCACAGTAGCTCAATGGTTTAGAGCGGCTGGCCGGAAACCAGAAGATCTATGGTTCAAATCCCGGATATGGCCTTGAATTTTTCAGTCTGGGTTTACTCTCTCATAGTCCGTCCTACATACGGCTAGTGTGAAAGAACAATTAATTTCCATAAAAGACATCGTATACCAAGAATATGAAAGCAAGGCACGGAGACACTTCCATGTAGACTAGCAAATGTCTATATACAAATGAAATTTGGTGTCATTAGCAACGGGAAGAAGACCATAATAAACTTTTATAAAGTCGAAGAACTATGGATATACAGCTTATCATGCTTAAACACTACTAATGTGCTAAGCTAATTAGATATCAGAACCCATAACGGTATGCACCACGTTGTTCACAAAAATCTCTAAATGTAAAATCTTTTTCAGGTCCCTTTTCAATACTGTTACTTAGATAAATAATTCTTAACCTGATTTTCTAAAGCACTGTTTTCTATTATCCATCAAAGCCGAGGCAGATTCACAACTTTACTCCACAGACTCTGCCCTTGGTTGTTCGAACTACTAACTAAACAGAAAACCAGCACCAGCATTAAACTCGATTCTATGGCTTCAGAAACCAGCTATTACTACCGTACCTCAGAGGTCCTGTTCTTAACTTTTACAACAAATTGTGCCCTTTTTCGTGTGACTCTCAAGCACGTCATAATGCCTACAGAAGTACTCTACCGTGTATATAAAAGTATTGCAATCCATCCAAACTTCAACAAATAATTTTCACTAGAAATGCACGTTTTCAGGTATCCTAAATCCAGAAAGAACTTTTTTTAAAATTTGGAGATTTTGAGTCGTTGCAAAATGTAACTCAAAACTAAAAAAAATGGCTAAATATCACTGTTGGCATTTAGGTTGGGCATTTTCCAAGAACCAAACAAAATTCAACCTAATCCACAGCCAACACTGCATTTACGTAGAGAATGTTCAAAGGCGTTCATTTTCTCTAAACACTTGTATTAAATTACCAAATAATTAATGTGTTTTCATAACAAATGCAATGTTTATTTTGAAATTATATGAATAGCCTCCGAAGGCATTTTCATTCTAGATTTTTTTTGCTTAACTAATAAACCATGTGGATCTGCACAAAACAATTTAGTAAAAAATCTTTTCGCAGAGCTATTTTATAGATTTTCCGTATTCGATTTGTTCATTTACCAAACAGGAAGTTGTTATGTTTCATTATGTCCTAGACAAGCGAAGAAAATGAAATTTCAAAGTCATTACATAGCGACATGCTCTTTTATGACTTTATTGACGCTTAAACCTACCGGGTTAACCCATCCTCATTAAAATAATATAATAAATAATAACGAAACTTTTTTCTCAAACGTATAACTCGATTAACATGAATGAAAGAGTAAGTGTTACACAAATATAAGTATTTATAACAAAAACAAACTTCACTTATTTTAAGAAAAGTGATGTAAATTTTTCTTATTAGTTGAATTAGTTGAAGTTGAAGTCAACTTCGCGAACCCTTGTTCACGTCGTCAGTCAAAGAAAACCACAGGAGAAAACAAATTTGTCGTTAAGGAAGTTACTATGTAATTATGTGTTTTCAGTATTACCAAAATCTGAAAACGAAATAAACTTGAGAACAGAATCAACTGCTGATATTTCAAAATTTATTACGCGATGTTTATTTTTTGAATTAAATATTTTTTCCCCATACTATTAAATCTATCGAGACACTTGTTTTAATAATCTAACTTCAGGATTTATATTATGGTTAAACAATTTATCAGTTTGTTTATACTTAATGTTACGAAAATGTAGCAGATTATTTTTGGTCATTTAACCATAATGTCGCGAACCCATTATCTACGACAGCGCGGCTTGTGTACACAAAGAGCCGGCAGATAAAGATAGCACGCAGATAAAGGTCTGCCGAAACAAACTGAGATAAATGGAAACTTCTGGTGACATCTTGAATGATAGAGATTATTCGGTTTCTTAGTTGTTCCGGAACAGTCTGGAATTATCGGATGATGTATTTAAGAAGGCGACGACCCGCCAAGAGCCGAGCCGTAAACAGAAGTATACAGCTGTCAAGTGTTGTTGTAACGAGAGCTAATCTCTGTTTCATATAACCTTGCCCCGCTGACATGTATCACTCCGCGTACAACTGCCCTCCCCCCTCACTCTAATTGGCTAATGCTTTCGCGCCATAGCCCATAGGCGGTGCCTTCCCGTCACATTTAAAACTGCAGTAAACGTCATAATAATTGCCAGGAAGATAGATAAAATCATGCAATAAGAATATGAAGTCATGCAAAAATACAAGTTTATAATGAAACTGAGCAAGTTGAAACTGAATGAATGAGCAATGAAACTGAAACAAGTTTATAATGAAAGGCCTTCGGCCTTTTTAACTGGGAGTTTTTTAAAACCAGCACACATACGTTGCAAAAATGTTTGTCTTTCAGTCTTAAAAATCGTGTCACACCATATTTGCCGTGTGTCTTTCATTCACCCAAGTCTCGTCAAGGTAGTATATTTTGCGATTTGTATCTCGGTACAATCTGATTGTCCTTAAATAACGTCTTCGCCACACAGCAATATCGCCCCTGGAGTGGTAAGTTTCCCTGTTGTCTCAATTTTATGCCGCGATGTTCCTACGCATCTAACACTCACACCTGTAAATTCACAGCACAGCTGTTCGACTTCTCTCACTGACAAAAGACGGATTCTTCTCTGTGCATGCACCACTTCTTTTTTCGCCGCTTTGTAAACGTTTTCCCTTGCGATACTTCAGCGAAAAACTGGCGCTAGACTCTGCCATTATACATAAAATAAGTGCACGCGCAATGAACGACCAATAAAATAATTTAGCTCTCGCAATCGGACAACACGCCTTCGAATGGCGATATATGACTAATCCAGTTCAAAACAAGGTCAGTGATAAAAGTCATATAAACAAATTTGTCATCACTACCGCTAAATCACGTGCCATCGTGCCATGTGATACACGTGCTTGAGAGCAAAGGAACTCCTCTTTACTTCGTTTAAGAATTAACATGCATTTCAGATAAATCAACTCTGTTGCGTAATATATTTAATTCAGTTACGAAAATATAAATTTGACAATTCTCTTCCAACATAAAAAGATATATCGCCATGTTAAATAATGAACTAATTTTTACCGCACAACAGTCTATACACAACAGCAGCCAATGAGAGGTGATACGGGGCAAGCTTATGTGAAACAAGGATTAGGAGAACTGTAAACAGATGTAATCAGAACGCTGTTTGGTCATCGAACTTGGTAGACTTGTGTATGTGTCGTAATGCTGTTATGTGAGAATTGATCAGAATGTATTTCTACGGAAATAAAGAACCCACAAAGTCACAATAATGCTATTCCTGAAGTTAAATTATTAAAGCAATTAAATGTCCCGATATATTTAATAGTTTGGAATATATATTTATTTTAAAAATAAACGTCGCGCAATGAGTTTTGAAGTACCAGCAGTTGATTCTGTTCTTAAGGTTGTTTCGTTTTCAGATTTTGGTAATACTGAAAAAAGTAGAATAACATAGTAGCTTCCTTAACGACGAATGTGTTTTTTCCTGTGGTTTTCTCTGACGACGTGAACAAGGCTTCGTGAAATTGATGTCAACTTCAACTAATTCAACTAATAAGAAAATTCGACATCATTTTTCTTAACATAAGTGAAGTTTTTGTTACAAATAGTTAGTTATATTTGTATAACACTTATTGCTTCAGTGTAACTAGCTTCATTTTCTACTTAATTAAAAAGTAAGTGTTTTTAAGAACGGTTTTAAATACAAATCATATTTTTCTCTAAAAGCTTACAGAATATATAGCTGCTTTTATAAACTTTTGATTCAATTAAATGAATTTTTATTCAGATATGGCACTCATATTTGTGCTCTCTCTTTCAATATTTAGCTACAAAATGAGGAGCATTTCTATCCAGTCTCTTCAGTGTTCCATTTGTAAACATAGCAAATCCTGGAACCCAAGTGAATAGCCCTATCGAAAGACAATAACGGAGCCAAAGGGAGATCGGGGTTCACGTATTCCCAGAGGTAAACATCCTAACCAGGTCATTTCTTGTATCAAGCCAACATGGAAACGTTCAATAGAGTAATGATTCATATGCATGGAATTACTACTCTGCAGACACATCGCAGAGGCGATCTACTGATTGCTTCGAAACGTACAAACAAGCAATAATGTGTATTCTTATTTAAATTATACATCAAACCGTAATTTAGTACACCGTCAGCCTCACAAAAAAATAATATATAATCTAGTATTTGTGCGAGACTCGTAATACTGTAGAACCAATGCCACATTTGCTGACGTAAAAGTAAGCAACACTTCTTTAAATCGAAGGTAGCACGTATTCAAATGAACCCAGCGTCCTTAAAGCTTAGAGTTAGACGACACTTATCTTTCAGGATAGGGGAAAACCCCCGGATAAAACATTCAGATCACTCACCCTCACAGAGATTCAAACTCGGAACCTTTTGAACGTAAGGCAGATATCCCGCCACTTTTGTGTATGAGATATCTGTATTTCAAACGCATGCATAATAATGCCCCAGGAAAAACTTAAGGTATGGAACAAAATAAATGTTGAATGTACGTAGCAAAATGAAATGACATATGTTGGCAGTGCAGCAATATTACATGAAATAATTGAAAAGCCATACCATGTGCGACTAGTATTCCAGGAATCTATTCCCATCTATGCGTACTTTGAATTGGGATATCTGTATTTCACCCTGGTCAGGCGAATGCTAGAATGATTACTTCTGCACCACGATTTTCTCTCAATCATTTTCAATTACTCCGTCCCTATTAATATTTTAGGTTCCGGAGGTTATGATGGTGTTGGATAGATGGCGCGGATGTTTGTGACTGTAAATGCTGTTCTCTGCTTTGGACGGTGTTATGTGGTTACTGACCTCGCCAAGGGATGTGGCAACAGCGGACCTCAGAGTTGGTGGCTGTGCAAAGTGCCCTAAAGCCGGGACAAAAAATCTGCGTTTATGTGGCATGTGTCCCGGCGAACCTGTAGCCTCCTGCGATTCCCTCACTATATCAACAGCTGCTCAGCTCCATTGGCTACGCTTTAAAGTTTTACATAAGACCCCATACGTTATTATTCTTTCTATTTACCCTTAAATACACACATAGGATCAATGCGTGATCACGCGTTGTCTTCCCGACCTTGTAATCCAAAGTGCCTATTACTTGAATAATATATGCGTTTTATGATGACCTCCATATATATTACATCACATACAAAAAGATAATTGCATGAAACAACTCATTATGAAGGTACTAGGCAAGATATTATTCTTTTCCGAACTTTAATTTTGCAGCATCAGAATACATTTTACAGAAATGTTTGGGTATTGCTTGTGATCCCTCTCCCAGTGTAACAAATCACATTCTGTACCTCTCAGTTAAGAGACAATGACTGCGGGGAGGGGGCGATCACAATGAGAAAAGCTGACAATAGTAGCAAAACATATGTATCTTAAAATGTTTGCGGGAGAGAGAGAAACCAATTTTTGAGAATTCACTCCAGGTGAGCTTTCACTTATACAATCTAAACTCAAATATTAGGCAAGTCCTTTCCCCGCACGCTCGGTTTTATTACTCTTAAAGTATTTTTTAAGCTTTTTATCAGGAAGCACAATATTTAAGTTACGAAAATTATTATAAGGGACTGCTGTATCATGCTGTCAACAGTGAAGAGTAATGAAAAATTATTAAGGCTTTATTAGCGCTTTCACAAAACAAAATTTTACCCAAGCAAAAATGTGAATTTTTCACATTCATATAACGTTCATAGAACACATTATACAAAAACAGGTGTTCGTCAGGCTTATCATAGATTACAAAACATGGTTATACCATGTTGAAATAAATTGATCGACATTTCCTGAAAATAAAAGGTATATAAGTAGTAAATGATTTGATTATGATAATATGCAATTAGATATAAATTTAATTAAAACCATTATTCAAACTTTCTGACCAGAATAACTATTACTGTAGTGATATCTGTTTGATGGCATCATTTCTGCTCTATGTGGGACCTGTGTTCCGAAAATCGGGTGAGAGGAATATCTGGTAGTACCCGAAAATGAGTTAAAAATACATAGAAACTTATAGGCATAATAATAGAGCATTATACGGGATGGATTGTTTATCCCTGACGGGGAGCGGGCAGCACATGATATACAAAAGAGCGCTGTCCCTTACACCCGGCACAGAGCTCTTGAGGTATGTCCAACAGCTACTTGCAAGTGGTCGCAATGTGGCACTTTACAGGCTTCTGTTTTAGATGTTGTGGTTCTATTCCGCAGCAGTATCTTTTCCTTCTTTCTTTATTTATTTTTTGTGCATTTGGTTTATATAAATTAGCTATTATACCTCCAATGTTTCAGGTGCGTAGCTGTGTGACTACAGTGATAGTTCTCTTATTAGATTCCCCAGGTCCATAGCCACCGCAATTTATCAGCTCCCTCTTATCTTTTGTGTGTCCTGCCTTCCTTTGTTGGCTCAGAAATGCGAGCTCAGCTTTTCAGTCTCGCTTTTCCACTAATTAAAGCTGATTGCATGCTTTGTCAACAGCCAATTTTAATATTGTCAGAAACACCAACACTACCGATAATTCCTTCACTGCACCAAGACTGAAAACACAGGTATTCACGTATACTTACTATGTTGGCAATCGGTTCCATATTAATAATATTAAAACCTCATTGCAGTTTAAGCCTGTCTATGATTCAACGTTTTATTTTATTATGTTTAGAATATGCTCTTTAACCACATTTCTAACAGTGGCTTTAAAATCTTCATAATTAATCCTAGCAAATAATTTTTGTATTCATATACACGAGTAGCTTGCACTCACTGAAACCCGCAACAAGCGTAGGTAGTAGCGTATATGTATCTTGCATTCAAGAGGACCCGAGTTCGGATCTCGATCAGGGTGAATCACCTAGATAAGGTTTTCCGAGGTTTTCCCTTATCCTGAGAAACGAATTTCGGGCAATTCTAGGCTCAATGGACCCTAGACTCATTTGAATATCATTTCATTTATCATCCGATGTCTTAACATTGGAGAACGTTAATTAAAGCAACAAAAACATTTGGCGGAGGCTATGCTGTGATTTTATACCATATTTTCGCATATATTTTGGTCCTATAAAATTGAATATTGTATATTTCAACATCCAAAAGTCTTCCAAGTATCCAAGTATTTGCTATCTGACAAACTTTTCATTGACTTTCTAAAGCGAGTACGTCAATATTTTTTCTCATGGCTTTGCACTCTCCTTATTTTATTTCAATATCACCTCCATATTGTTTTGCTATAGCAACCGTTCGTGTACGCTGGGTACTATCTCCTAGGAATTAAACGTAACGACCACTATGACCATCCCATATTTCTGATAAATAACTCTCAAAGCTTTTTAAACCAAAACAATGTTAACCGAGCACTGTGAACTGAGGTCTTTGTTTACTGAAGTTATCCCCACTACACCATTCATTGAAGTGTGTAAACTTTACTTAAATCAGTCACAATATCAACCTACACACTGGTGATTTAACATGGCTCAGTAATACAAGGGGCGTCCAGAAAGTACGTTCTGTTTCAATTTATCTCAGCTGCAGCACTGCGATCGCAGTTCCGCACATGCGCGGTAGACGCTCTGTATCAAGGAGATGAAACGTTTACCATTGTGAGGTAGCTGTCAGCCACGTACGCTTTGTTGTGCTTGATTGAAAATCCCGCCGCTTGTGAAATCAGATCTGTGATTCGTTTTTTGAATGTTAGGAAAGTGAAACCAATTGAAATTTATCGGCAAATTTGCGATTTAAAAAGGTGTTGTGTTTCTTCACGACAACTCACGACTACACACTGCAAATGCGACGAAAAACATCCTACAGGGATTTGGCTGGGACGTGTTTGACCAAACCTCGTACAGCCCTTACCTCGCTCCTAGCGACTTGACTTTCATCTGTTTTTGCATCTCAAACCGTTCCTTGGCGGTCAACACTTCAACAATGACGAAGAGCTGAAAGAAAATGTTTCCAACTGATTGAAGACACAGGCGGCAAACTTCTTTTAAGAAGGTATACAAAACTTGTGCCTCGCTATGACAAATGTCTGCAAAATTTCGGTAGTTATTTGGAAAAGTAGCTTAAGAGTTATAGAATTTTGTGCAATAAATAATATTTTCTGTATCCATACACAATTTAAGGGGGCGACGTACGAGAAAATGTTCTAAAAATCTAATTTGTTTATTGTTTTGTAAAATAGTACATAGTGTTAGCTATCAAACACCAAAATATTATGACTGTACGTGGTCTGTATGTACCTTTAAAATATTAAATGTCCTAGTGTTGCGTAGTAGTATAGTAGCAACACATAGTCTTCCATCAGCTGTCTTGGACTCTATAAAGCCCACCTACCAATTCTTAGCACACCCAGACTTGCTAAAAAATGTATCTATGGAGAGACATAAAACCCAAATGAAAGCCTCGACAGTTTCATATGGAAAAGGTGTCCCAAAACATCATTTGTGTCTTCCACAGTGGTGAAAATTGCTACATTTGATGCTGCAACAGTATTTAATGATGGGAATGTTGGCAGAAAGAAAGTTATGCATCAGTTAGGGTATCAACCTGGTGTGTTTATGGAAACAATTTTGCAGAGTATCGACAACATTCGCATCGCTGGTGCAGAAAGATCTATGAAATTAGTGCAGAAAGAAGCAAGACAGAAGAGGAATTTAAAAAGAAAGGCTGAAGAAGCCCAGAATGAAGATAAAAACTATGGATATGGGAAGTTCTGATTTAAAATTAAAAGGCAAACTGTATTTTAATTGCCTTTCCCCGCAACTAGCATTTTCTACAACTTCAACCCATTTTTCTCTCAAACTACTTCATCTACAGTGATGCAATTTAGCACACAGCTTTCTTATGCCACAATGAACATTTTGCTGGTTCTAGAATTTAAGATTAAGCTCCAGATGGAATGTGATGATACAAAATGTATGAAATTGTTTTAATTTTTAAAGCATGCATATGATTAACGTTTTTTTAAATTCTATACAGCTTCAATACGAAATCTATATCCAACAAATTCATTTTAGTGTCTTTTAAAAAACATACAAATTTCGGAAAGATAGCATATGTGAATTTTGAAAAAAAATGGGCTTAAGTTTGTAAATATCTCTGCATATAAAGAAATGTAGCATTAGTTATAAACAATGGAAAATTATGAAAAAATGTGCATAGTAACTGTATTATCGGAAATGAGTATACTAAGTTTCACTTCTCTAACTTGAAAACTTTGGATGTTATGGCTATTTATGTAAGACCCTGAATATTTGCATACGTCCCCCCTTAATTTTATTACCAAACAGAACTTACTTTCTGGACGTACCTCGTATTTTAGGAGCTATTACTTCACGTCCAACAGATCAATCCTCTTCGTAATAATGAAGAATCGTCATCGAGGAGATAAGTTTAACAGACTAGTTTAATACTCATCAAGGTTCTAAGGCTTACACGGCAGGTGTCAATACTAGTTGAAGTATATTCCGGGCTTTTAATACTGATTACTATTATAAAGTTGGAGACAAACCAGGACAAGTCATCATTTAGGGATGTCGTACCCCAAAACGGAATTTAGCCTACCTTTTTGTGTCTCATAAAAGAACCAAAATGAAATTTCTGATAGATTCATGAGCTGGCACGTTAACTCCTAAAAATAAGATAAATTATCCTGAAAAAAATTAGAGAAAATGTGCTATAATAACTACACTTGGACAGCGATGACAACCATAACCAAGAATTTATTTGTACGTATCTTTTGTCATTTGTTTCAATAACATTTAATCGTTCTATTATAAAAATAGATCTTAGTTTTAACTTTATAATAGCTCTCCGGCAGACATGATTAATGATGGTGAGACACAGTTGTTTTACTTGTACCTCTGTCCTTCATACTAGCACTCTGTTTCGGAAGTGTTTCAAGAATTCTTTTATTTCTAAAATATAAGTATTGCTTAACGCAACCACGGGAGTCCCAGTTCAATGAAATTTAAGTGTAATTATTGAACAGGACAGTTTACCATACCTCATCTTACTGTTCTATACATTCACTGTCTGGTAAAAATATTTTCCCCTAAAGTTGATTTAGTTTGTGCACTCAACAAAATGTTAGTATCAACACAAGATAGTGTCGCGAACCCGATCGCGATTAGGCAGCTTGCGCACACAAAAAGAAATGATAGGCGAGCAGTGTGGTAATAAGAAGTTTGCATAAACAATTAACAATAGCGCTGATACACAAGAGATGGATAGTTTATCACAGAACAATCTAGAATGATCGATTAGGTGTATAAAAGGAAGTCATGGCTGGTGATGAGTCAGTTAGTGGTGAACAGTTATTGTGAAACCAGACAGCTGGAAGTGTTGTTGTAACGAGAGCTAATGTAATCAGCTGCAAGTGTTTGTTATTCTCCTCGACCTTGGAAGATTGTGTGATTTAATTTTGTTACGTGAGAATTGGACAATGTATTTCTATGCAAATAAATGAGATTTTTAATTTATGCAACTCGGTCTTTTAATTCTACGAACCCACAAAGTTACAATATAGAAGATTGCCATAGCCACTCCCTTTTCGTGTTTTCGAATTTCAGACAGTGACCTTCAGATTAACAGTGAACTTCGAGATGAATTTTTATAAATGTGCTTATGTTAGGAATAAGCTTGTTGCCCCGTCTTCAAATAAAGGGCATAAGCAACACTTAAAGATTACGTTTTCTAAACTTAGAGATCATGCACTCCTACTCAAACTGGCGAAATATAAATTTGGAGAAACCACCATAAATCTTTTATGGTTCCAACAGTTTGATTATTGTGATGTGCTGAGCTATCCAAAACATATTGATGGTATTCCAGTTTATAGTGGCAATCAACGATCAACACAGTTAATTCTTCCCCGCCATTTTAATATTTTAACTAACTGTAATTTAAATGTGCAATAAATTATATTGTCGCGAGCCTATTATTGCGAGGAGACGCGGCCGACGAGCACAAAGAGACTGATAGTGCAGTGTGGAGATAAAAAGCTTGCCGAACCATATAAAGAAGCGCGGAGATAAAAAGCTTGCCGAAACAAATAAAGTTAGATAACTGGAAGGTTCGTCTTTCATCTGGTACCGTCTTGAGTGTGACAGAACATTCCACAAACGTCTGGAACCATCAATGGACGTATAAAAAGGAAGTGGCGGTTCGACTACGCAGTGCTACTGCCCCTGCTCTTCACATCACAATATTCACAGTGACGCTAAACACAGCAACCACACCAACGACGACTTTACGGTGGTGAGCAAAGGAGTTTAAGACAATAATAAACTTCTGTCTACCAGATTCAAGGTGTCATCATTCAAACCACAACAGTCAGGACGCATCCATTCCTGAAGTACAGATGAGAGTTCTAATGCGGGAGCTACAATTCACCTCGAACCGGTTACAATCTCCCTTTCCTTAGACTCCTCATGCCACAAATCTTAATTGTGAGGCGTTGAGCACAAGGGAGAGCTCGACGTGGTTCGCTACGGGCCGGACCGCCTCAAACAACCTTCCAGATATAATTATCAACAGCTCCGGAAGATATGCATACTTATTTGTAGAATAGTGCTATTTGCAATAACATTTTTATTCAACGTTGTCAATATTTTTAACGGAACTAATGGTTCAGAAACTGAATATTAAATAGAATATTTTTAAATAAAATGGCTTGTCACTTTCTGTGAAAACAAAGATGTATTTAACTGGTATACTCTTTTTACCATTTAGTATTTATTACATCCCTCGCATTAACCTTCACGAAAATCAAACCCTGCATATTTAATAGCTGCGGGACATGTGATCATGTTTATTGAAGCTATTTCTTTTTAATAAGCTTTCAACAAGCATAAAGAGTGAAGCTTTTATCTTCAGACCCTAAAATTATCCACCTTTTAAACAACTTCTTTATCAAGGAGAAAGCTTTTAGTTTAAAGAGGAAACACACATGGATTTAACATCTTAATGAAAAATAAAATAAAATATGAAAGGTCCTACTAAAAGTAGTTTGAATACCTGAGGAAACAAAGCCATCAACTTTGAAAAGCCTTCACAAGGATTAAAAATTATTTCAGCATATTTTCAGCATATTTTCAGAACATTTCCCCTCAGGAAACCCTAAACCTCCTTTCTGGCAATTCAGAAGCGTTCAATGTCCCTTGTATTCTACGGAAAATCTTCAGGATGACTGAACTAACGATGTTAAAATGCTTTGATGTTTCAGAGAGCCTAGCATCCACTTTCATCGGAGCTCGAATAGGCACTGAAAAGACATGTAAATGCAGCAACCGGTTCTACAAATTATGGCTTTAGCATGAAACAACAATTCTGCATTATACAAACAACTGTTTTGCATTAGTAAACAACTTATTTCAACTGACTTTTCAAGTGCTACATTTGCAGCAATTCCATATTCTCCACTTCAATGTCGTATTCTCCTCTTTCTCTGGAGTTGTGCCTATCTTTAGTAAGCACTCCTAATGAAGTCTCATCATTAAGTGATTATATATTAAAGTGCAGGTAGGCCTTCGCAAAATGAGATTATCACTCAAGTAGTGTTTAATTTGAGGGTCACTTCTAATCGCAGCAGTAACTGAAAACTGGGAATGGAACACATTGATGGACCCGAACACAAATCAGATGAGACATATGATTATTGTATGTTGTAGATTATTAGCACCTACTTCATCAACCAACCGGTATAGCTTTGTCTCCTTTTAACATGACGCTGAAGCAAGTCAAAATTCCGGGAAGCCAATGCTATGTAGCCCAAACTTAATCAGCACATTGGGCTACCGTTGATAGAAATGACGTACTGTCTTGCTTGTGGTAAGTGGTGGCAATTACTGGTATTCGTTATGACAGACTAAGGAGATCAAGGAAATATGCAAACGCATTAAAGCCCGTAGAGAACATTCCAATCGTGCCATAAGTCCCGTGTTCGATTCCCGGCTGGTGGTGGAGATTTATCTCCAGACCCCTCTTCCCCAGAATCTGGAAGTGTGATTGAGAGTGCGAATATGTACGTGATCTAATGGTTAAAATACCCTTTACGAGTCAACACCATCGCAAAAGGGCGATATGTTCCAAAGGACATATGGCCATCGATATGACCTTTGCAGTTAAAGGCGGGATATAAATGGAGCAGAAACAAAAGCGCATTGAAGATGAAAGCAACTCAATGCTAATCCTTAAAACGTAATAACTGACGTCTTTTCATGTTTATTTCAAAATTTTAGATTAAGGGAATTGTCCGATGAAAGTTGCGCAAATATGACAAAAAATTTCAATCTAGGCTTTTTAATTTAGTATGATGTTCTATTCTCTTGAGACGTTTTCATATAAATACTTTATTAGATTAAACGGCAAGATTGCGTGGCGATTTAAAGGATGGTTGTGATTTGATGTTTTCTGATGTTTGTCACATTTGTTCGAAGTTTCTGAAATTGAATTGCTTTTCTTTTCTCAAAATTGTCTGCACATAGGTTAATAATTTTTTAAATTACACACTAGACAATAAAATCTACATTAGCTCAAAATATTTCTTATTACTAAATTTTCCGCTACACTTTTCTCGCTTGAGGCACTTTTCATCATTTAAAATAGCCTTTTCACTCAATTCTTAAGCTTTTAAAGTAAACCTCAGGAAACAATTCACCAATTCAAGCTAACTACACTGGGTATTCAATTATTAATATAATTTAAATGTCCTCCTCCACCAATCTCATGCATATTGATATGTGTAGATTTGTGTTTTCGCTAAAATTCATAGTCAAGCAAATAATACCTTTAAAGTCAAATAATTTCATATTATATTTCTTACCAAACTTATTTCCTAGAAAAATAACGAACATCTGAAATGATGTTTTAATTTATTGAAATTGCATCGCTATGAAAATTTGTTGTAAAACAGGTTTAAATATGTTTTTTAAAAAGAATAATAAGGATTGACTAACAGATGCATTATGCATATATGATGTGATAAAATATTGAAAACATTCAGTAAAATAATTTGGGTTTCGGAAAATTCGCGGATGGTTCCAGTAAACATTAATTTCATAACTCGAATCTCTTCAAAACTGGTGAACTTTCTACAGTATAGGATGTATTCTATACAGTATGTTTCCTCCGAATCTAATTTAAATGCAAGAGATAACCTAAATACAGAACTAAGCATAAATGGAAACAACCTGACATCTATCTTCAAGATGCTCAATTGGACTGCACTTCTGTTTGTTTACCAAGAAATTGGCCACGCCACAAGCACAACACTTTACATGCAAATTAACAGTCTGAGCCAATCTCCAAATCATCAACATCTTGTAGAAATGGAAAGACAAAGGGCACAAAAGGCTCCTGTGATTAGCACTTACAAAAGAACATCTTGAAAAGCAGAAGCAAAAGAAAATAGGAAACTCACAGAAAGGAAACCCAAATGAAAAGGACGGGACAATGGGCTTATAAAAGTTGCACACCCCTTATGAAAACATTGTCTTTGAAATAACTGACGAAGACTGCTTTTGTTTTGTGCTTGTTAAATTTATTTAGAAAATATAATTATGGCGATTTAATATAGAAGATGGGTTAATGAAGAGAGTGCAGTTACTGAAGGGGTGAATTTGTCTGTGAATCCTTTTAATTAGGTTTAAGGAACATTCATCCTTAACTGTGATTTTAATTTCACTTGAAATAATTTTCATCAGTTTACACTTCTTCGTCTGTTTACAGGTTCATCTAAAAAAGAACATCGGGACTTACTTCGGTTTTGTTATATTATGTCTAAAAGGTGTGTTTAAATTTAAGCTCAAGAGTTTTCACACTTTGTATTTCCCACCAGGTTACTTCAAGAAGCCTCTGGTCTTCCTTACGTGGAGGACGAAATTAGGCATCGGGCATCAAAATTCTATGATACTTTACCGAGATATAGAAGCGCCCTTGTTAGATCATTGGGGGATTATGACCCCACTAGACGCCCTTCCAGGCTGTTCCGGATACCCCGTATGGTTTGCGGGCACCCGAGATAACCCAGGAGCTAATCCTAACAGCAGCTAAAGCTGAGCTCCACATAATTCTTCTAAGCTGTTTGGCATAAAAATTTTCAGCCTAACACAAATTAAAATTAGAACACCAGGGTGCAAAATTTTCCATCCATTACCACAACCTGAGGTATATAAAATCTTTAACCTCGAAATATTTCTAACTCAAAATCCACAACTCATGCTACAGCATCCCTAAAAGTAAAACCCTACCTGCGGAAAAATCCTTAACGAGTGGACACGCAGCAAAAACATTCTTGCTTTATACAGTCAGCCAGCACTACGGTCGGTCGGTCGGTTGGGCTTTGCCGGAATAACCAATTTGTAATTTTCACCTCTTCAACCAAATATAATGTGTGATATCGATCATACTGTAATGTAGGAACTCTATTGTAATTAGGGAAACGATTGCTTATTGAAAGATTAATTTTAATACATATAAAAATTAATATGTATATCTTGTTAGAGAGGTCTTCAAAACTTAGCAATATATTGAATGTTTTTGGCAAAAAGTAAATAGTTATTAAAATTAGGGATAGTATACATAGTGTCTCCCTGATTACTGTATAGTATTATCAATATATTAATGAAATAACTTTTTGATAAAGTTAGCCAAATTTTATAAGCTTAGCATATTAGACTTAGCTAGCATAACAGTGAACTCATTGCTAGCCGAATGTCCAACTTTGATCAGGGCAACAGGGTGTACTGCATAGAGTCAACCTGCAAAATTCAATGCCATGGCCGGGATTTGAAACATGGATCTCCTGGTTTCCATCCAGTCGCTCTTACCCATTGAGCTACCATGGCCAAAGTGCCGTCCTGACAGAAAATTCTCCAATTGACTCATATATTTCCCGGTAAATCACTAGGGCTGTGTATTCGACATACATCGCTTGTGGCGGCTTAATTTTGTAATTACTTGAATTCGAGGCTTCACCATTAAGGTCTTCATTGGAGATTTTAATATCAGGACGGCACGTTGGCCATGGTAGCTCAATGGGTAAGAGTGACTGGACGAAATCAGGAGATCCGTGGTCCAAATCCCAGCCATGGCATTGAATATTTCAGGCTGTCTCTATCTATCCAAAACCTTAGCCTATAAACGGCTAGTGTGAAGAAATGACTAATTTCCATCAATTAATTTAAATAAGTAAGTGTTAAATGATGAAGCCTGGGACTCAAGTACTTACGATAGTAAGTTGCCACAAGCGCTGTATCTTGAATGCGAGAGCCCCTAGTGGTTTACCGGGAAATATACGAGTCAAATGGAGAATTTTATGTCAGGACGGCACGTTGGTCATGGTAGCTCAACGGGTAAGGGCGACTGGACGGAAATCAGGAGATCCGTGGTTCAAATCCGGGCCATGGCATTGCATTTTTCAGGTTGACTCTAGCCAAAACAGCCTATAGACGGCTAGTGTGAAGAAATTATTAATTTCCACCAATTAGCTTAAATAATATGGGTGTGCTGTATTTGAATATATGATTTGGCATCCGATTTCTCTTGCATTGAGAAAGAGGTAGACTGTTCTCGTAATAACTATCTTCTTTAACCATAATTTTCGGTTAGGTTTTGGAAACATAGGTTATTTATATAGAATCTATCAAACTAGACATCAATAACTTTATATAGAACTATGTACTTGTATCCTCTCAATCAAGTTTACACAACCAGTTCTTTTCCAAATTATTGTTTGAGAGCTCAAATTGGATTACTTCCCTTAGAATACGCATCTGTGAAAATTAGTCAAAAATTCCAAAAATGACAAAAACCATTTTTGCCTAATTTTGCCCTGTACTTCAATTTCCTATTATTTTTAATGCCATGCAACCCTTTAAAAACTGGGCACATTACTATTTAAGTGGTACGCTGTAAGGGGCCATAGTGCTTATCTGTGTTTTTCTGGTGTTTTTAATTCTCAGCGCTTTTCAGAATATAAATTGCTCCACACGATGCAGTTTTCAAACTAGAAACTTGAAATACTTTGTGCTTGGATAAAAACAGTCCCAAAGGTAATTGATGAGATGATCTTTTACAGTGTCACCAGTGTTTCTGCAATTAAATAACAAAGCACACATTTCACAAGCAAATACTGAGACAATAAAATGAGAACTGAATAACTTTTTGATCCTAAACCAATGGTCAGACTAAAATTTTATCTCAAAATTTACTAATAATGTATTTGTGACTATAACTGCAAAGAATTATTTTTCTCAAACTAAAATTGTATTGTGTGGAACAGTTTAATTAAATGGCAATAACACGCTATAAATATATTCATATCACAAGTACTATTTTGCAGAAAGGTCTGCAAATTGCTGCCTGAACTAACATCAATTTTATTGAAATTTCAGGTCAATCTAAGCAAAATTTAGGTTTTTTCACAGATGAGTATCCTTAAGCGCCGTTCTCCCCATTCTTCTTACATATATCCGCATGCATTTCAAATTCAGACTAGGGCTTCTGGAGGAATATATTTTTTCCCATGAGGATTTTAACGCTGTGATCTCTCAGAGCTCTAGAGGTGCTGTACTTTTTACATTTTATGGCACAGCTAACCCATAAATGTCCCTTACCTTTCCTTGTTTCGCTCTACTTTTTATTTATTTTTTTCACCTTCTCTTACTTTTATCCCATTTCATTCCCACATTTCTTTCCGGTGAGATATTTATCTACCTTTCACTGTTTCCCTTTCTTCAAGGCTTTCTAATGTTCTTTCCTTTGGCCTCAACAATTTTACATAAATGTTACGTCCTTCAAACTGTTCAACAAATTCTGTGAAATGCTCAAACTCTATTGCATTCCTAGGTCCAGTTTTATCCATCACAGCAATTGTTAAATTACGTAGTTTTTCGTTAACATATAAATTTCCGATACAAGCTCAAACAGCTAAACCGTTTTCAACAACGAAAATACAAATAACTATTTGGTATAGGGACATTTTACCCATATGTGTTTTTGGATGATTGGTGAGCACTTAACCATTCATTTGAAGTAATGGCCTGCATAAAACATCAGTGTAAATGGCAGTGCGCTGATGTATATCGTTCTTCAAATAGCATGCAGAATACCTCTCAACCACAAAAAGTAGGAAGCTAGAAGCTGTTGAACTCCACAAACAATGTGGCGTGGTTTGCTATAAAATTGAAATGCACGGCTATCCGTTGAGAGCAGAGGATATGAATTTCTTGCTTAGTGCCACGTGCAGAGTTACGATTTGCACACCATACTATGTTGATAGTGCAACTAAAACTAAACAGCATTTCCTGAATCAGAATTGGAGCTAAAACCCTTGAGACAAGCATAACTTTCCGCGAAAACAAAGTCGAAATTTCAAGTTCGCTGAAGAAATAATTTTCATTAGAAATTTATTCCATAGATCTAAAAACTTTCTAGGCGCATCAGAAGATAAAGTAAAAACCCTTTAACACCAGTCAAATACTACATAGAATTGACCTACAACCCGTGGCTAAAAATGCATAAATATTCAAACAGTCTTACTTAAAAAAAAAAAAACAAAAAAAAAACAAAAAAAAAAACTGAAACTGCTTTAAGCTATAAACAGTAGTTTGTAGACTTAATTTCTAATGAGATCAACATTTTAATTCCAGTTATATTTATATTTATGGGTTTTATTCGGTTAATTGTTTTATTAATCATTTATTTCCTTAATTTACGTTACTATTTTATTATCTCTTACTTTGCATATATTTTTATGTTTGGTGTTTATTTCGTTGTTTGTTCATCTATTTTTTAATTTTTACTACTACCTGTTGCGGTCATTTTAAACCGTAAGTTACCTTTATCTCTGCTGGAAACCTGTAAATTAAGAAGGCTATTTTTAATTTTAATGAATAAACAAAAAACATGTAATAGTATTTTTAATAACTTCATATAAAATCAAGGATTCTCCTTTGCCCGCCTCGGTAGCGTGGTGGTAGCATGTCTGTTTTTATCATTTGCTGTTTGTGAGGGGGCTTTAGGTTTATCTATTTTAGTTTCCTAATTCACGCTCAAGAGGTCCCGAGTTCGAATCTCGGTCACGGTGAGTTACCTGGATAAGGTTTTTCCGGGGTTTTCCCTTATCCTGAAAGACGAATGTCGGGTAACTCTAAGCTCAATGGAACCTGGGCTCATTTGAGCATCATCTGACTCAAGACCACGCCGTGGCTCAGTGGTTAGACCGCTTGGCTCTCACCAAGGTGGCCCGGGTTCGATCCCAGGCGAAAGCAAAATGAGATTTGTGGTGGACAACACGGCGCTGGGGCGGGTTTTCTCCGAGATCTCCGGTTTCCCCCGCCATCTCATTCCACTGGTGCTCCATCTTCATCTCATGTAACATCAGTGTCATCGCCTGCGGTGCCGTATGTAGTAAAAGCGGGCGTTAAACACTACACACATCATTTGACTCATTTCATTCATCGTCCAATATGACTTAACGTTGGAGGACGTAAATTACAAAAAAAAAAAATGGATTCTCTCTCTCTCTCTCTCTCTCTCTCTCTCTCTCTCTCTCTCTCTCTCTCTCTCTCTCTCTCTCTCTCTCTCTCTCTCTCTCTCTCTCTCTCTCTCTCTCTCTCTCTCTCTCTCTCTCTCTCTCTCTCTCTCTCTCTCTCTCTCTCTCTCTCTCTCTCTCTCTCTCTCTCTCTCTCTCTCTCTCTCTCTCTCGCACACACACACAAAGTAAAGTATTTCTTATCTTTAACTTAAGTCTATGTAATAATAATAATAATAATAATAATAATAATAATAATAATAATAATAATAATAATAATAATAATAATAATAATAATAATAATAATAATAATAATAATAATAATAATAATAATAATAAAGGAACCTGCAAATAATTTAATTTTTTAGAAATTAATCGTTCCTCCATACTAGCCGTGTATAGGCTAAGGTTTGGATAGAGCCAACCTGAAAAATTTAATGCCATGGCCGGGATTTGAACCAGGAGATCCGTGGTTCAAATCGCGGCAATGGCATTGAATTTTTCAGATTGACTATCTATCCAGATCCTGTTGATGTTTTCATTGTCTATTCTGGATTATACGGTTTTATGCCAGGTAATATATCAATATTTTAAGCGATAAGTATAAATAACTCGAGGTAACGAATATGATGGAATGAGGAAATCCGATTTCCTGATAATAAACAAGCGTTTTATCCAGTATCACAGGCTTTTCTTAAGCCCAGTATCGAGTGTTGTAAATATTCAATCGTCCAGTTCAATGAAACCAAGATTCATTGGTGAAAAACAAAAGCTGTTTCCCTTTCAACGCATTGGAAAAAATTAGTTACAATAATTCACACGTTTAGCAAGATCATTTGGCTTTAACGCTTCCACATGTTTGTAGCGATAGGGCTGCAGTTTCAACAGACGTGTATCATTTCAATTCTCATACACTACAGGAACGTAGGGTAAACATTGTGCAATAAATTACAAGAAAACCTGCTGCTCAGCTTCGGAGAGTGAGCAAGAATATTTACACGAGTTATGCTACCTGTTTGAGAGCAGGTCAACATTTCCGGTTTATATTTTAAGGTAAGGATTCTAATCCGCCTCTGCAGGCGTAAATTCTCCGGCCACTGCCGTTCGTCTCGCACAGTACAGAAAGGCCGTGACTAGGTTCGATTATATTTTAACTACCCTTTACATGTATTTCATATCGATAACATAATTTATAATATGCACAGTATATGATCTTTGTGTACAGAGTTCTTAACAAAAGCAAAATTTCCAAGCAAAAGACTTCCTTACATATTGATGATAAAAGAAACTAGAGTGCAGCTCGTGTCTCGTGTTTCTTCCTATATGTCATGCTCAACCGGGGTTTGGCTTGTCAGCAACATTTATATCTCCCTCAAGTACCCATTCTTGTTAATGGTGATGCGGTAGAAGAATACCTTTCTAGATGCCAGGAAGGAAAGGAGAGTGCTTGGACGGAAGGAAAGGAGAACAGCCGTGGTAAGAGCATCTTCAAAAAGCATATCGCCGATACTAAAATCGATATCTAAAACCATCTTTCTGACGCTAAGCTATTTGGAGATGCCAAGTCAGTGAAGCCAGCTGTAGCGATATTCTGTGCCCTCAGCTACTCTCCCGTCCCTAAATGTATGCCGATGTATTACCTCTCTCTGCTATTCTTGTAAACACAATACCAGGTCATGGTAGAACCTAGCGATCAAATCCCTCAAACATACAGCTACACGAAACAAATGATCAGACTTAACATGATAAACTATAAAAAGGACATTTATGGATTAACTTTTCCACTACTGCTAATTCTTTGCATATTTGATACCTTTTTACAACGATACATTTATTTAATGCATGTGTAACAATGATTGAACTTTGGAAAAACCATATTTGCAGTAATGTGCATAGGAAATAGATGATAGGAATATTAACACGTTTATTTAGTAACATATTTGGAGAAAAATAATTTGTTAATACTTGTAGCTACATCAAATGATATTTACAAATGTTTATATATGATGTCCTTTAGTTATATCAGTATTTTAATGCTTAGAAAGTTATTTCTATGTACATTATTATCTTTTAAATAATTATTTTCATGTAGTTGGCATGTACTCATGCAGTAAATAGCAACTCAAGAATTAAACTGTAACTAGCATGACTAGCAGGAATGATTTAAATGTATCATTTGGTTATTAGCTTGTGTTCTGAGTATTTTAATATATGTTGTTAACTATAAAATAAAAATAGAACTGATATTCTGAAGATAATAAATATAATTGCATGCCTTACATTAATAGCTTACTCAAGCTTTTAAAAGAAAACAGCATTTCCTTATAGTTAAGTTAACCACTAGCACGAGAGCTCTAAGAGGGCCAAGGCCTACCAACCCGACTGCCGGCCTCACGCCGGCAGAGGTGGGCGATCATCCGCCCGAGATGGGGAGCATCTTGGCATCTCCTAGCCGGAAAGTTGGCTGTCTTGACCAGGTAGTTTACATATCGTAAGCTCCTCACTTTCCTCACGATGTTGAGTGGGCACCGGTCCTATACCCGGGATTTAAAATCCGCACCCCATGGGTGAGATCGAACCCGGGCCGCTTTCTGTGGCCAGGGAGAGAGGCATTCTACCTTAGCCCGCTACGCCACGGCGCAGGACGTAGCATATCTTAATGGTATTTGTAAATTAAAATGGCATTGGTGTATAAAGGTTAATGTGTAGCTTGCCCCATCAGAGACATCTGGGATTCACGGTAGGACATAATACCAACTGCTGGCAACACGTACAGCTACAATCGATATGTAAATATCTCAACCATTGTATGGTTTTTCCCAAAAAGACCATACAAAATACCAATGAATAATGCTCTTATTTATGCAAGTATATATATTATAACACTTTTTACATTGGTTATTAAAATTAAGTTCTCTATGTTTAATATCCAAAAACTACTCCTTAATGGAAAATGAAAGTAGTTTTGTTTAAGTTTACGAAATGATTTTATTACTACTCTTTAGTGTATCTACATGTTTTCAACGCTGCAGTCCAGATTATGAACCTCATTTACAATAATGCGCACGTATAGGTTTACGGGATCATCAGGAACATTACTGACGTTCATTTTGACATTAAAACAAAAATATTTTAAAGAAGAAAATGAACGAGAAACAGACGAAAAATAATCGAAACTGATTGTATGTTAAAATAACTTTTACTTGAATATGGCAAGTTTATAAATTAATTTCTCTCTGTAGTACGAAACTCTAAACTTGTTTGTATCAAAACACAGAACAGGAAACATGATATCTTAGAGAAACTCGAAGGTTGGAAGCTGATTGCCTTCGTAACCTATTAAAGCAGTATATAAATATTTAATTAAATAGCTTCACTATGTTTCGGAGTAAATGTAATAACAGAGGCGTCATCGTGACAAAAGGCCAATCTGAGTGACAAAAAGCCAATCTCGTGATAATAACTGTATGCTAATTAACGACGCCAAAAGCTGTCAGTCATTACAGCAACACCGCTATGCCGAATTTCGCCCGAAGATATATTTTGCATTCCAGTAGGTTTGCTCATCTGCGTTGTTCCCTTTAAGCTTTTTGCCCCCGACCTTGGAGGCAGAATATAGATGTGTGTTTAAGGGCGCTGAATTGCAAGGTCATCAGTGCCCTTTAAAAACATTCATGGCGAAAGTCGGATAAAAACATTACTGCAAATTATATGCTATAAAACACAAATATCAAAGAGAATATAAACAATCATGGCAAAATCAAGATATAAACATTATTACTAACTTAAAACATAAATATGAAATACTAACATAAATATAATTAACAAATATAAAACATCATGGATAAAGCTACATATAAACTCAAAATAACAATTATGTAAATAAGTACAAAGAGAAAAAAGTTGCTGCTTGTACACTTCGCTAAATTCTAAAGTGGACTTTTTTTTTTAAATTTGCTATCCAAAGCTGCGTTAGGGAGAAACACGCTAGCAGCTAATAATGAATCGAGAGAGGGATTATCTGCGGCAGGGTCTCGCCTGAAAAAGTGACTATGTGTAAAATAGCAGTGCCCAATACGCAATCCAACCAAACTCATTTCCTCCCTACGAGATAAACGACAGGAGGTTACCCTGTTCAGCAGAAGCTCCTTCACTATTCGAAGCTTCTTTCCACGGAGAACAGACCACTCCTCGCATCATCACGACAACAGTGCCCTCCGGAAAAGAAGCTGAAGATTTCCGAGATGACAAAAGAAACCTTGGAGACAGACATGCGGGGCTCAATATACTGTGCCTCTTAAGCTAACAAAAGGGCTAATAGTTAAATATGAATTTTCTTCAGACATTTTGCTTACTAAACCTTGTAACCTTTTGTTGTGCAACATTAATCGAATATTTTCAAAATCATATACGTCTACTGGGTTCTAGAAACTTCATTAAACTTACATACCATCTGAAATATGATTAGAAAGTAACACAGAACCTATATCTGTCATCGGATTTCGGGTGTACTACGAGGGCTGTTCAATAAAGGATGATCACAATTTTTTTGACAACGTACCTTTACTAATCCTCATAATTTTGATGGTTCTTCTCAAAACAGTCTCCCTGAATGCGAGGCACTTGTCCTAGCGTTTCTGTCAGTCTTCAAAGACATGCTGGAAACCATTTGTTGAGAGATCCTTCAAAATCGCCTCCACAGTCTTCACCACTGCTTCTGATGATGAATAATGCCTCCCACGAAGGCGTTTCTTCAAGTTGGGGAATAGAAAAAAAGTCACATGGGGCTAAATCCGGACTATAGGGAGGGTGACGGATGCACTTCACATTGACTTTTGCAAGATATTCGGAAATAACATTGGCAATATTCGGCCGCGCATTATCGTTGTGCAGCATCCTGCCTACTTCATGGAAATATGGTCTTTTGCTCCTGACATGGACTTGCAGTGTTTTCAGGACATCCCTGTAATATTTTCCAGTTACTGATGTGTGTGCAGGTACAACATGCTGATAAACCATTTTATGAATATCACAGAATGAAATGCGCATAACTTTCCCAGCAGAAGCAACCACTTTTGCTTTTTTGGTGGTTGATTTTGGAGATTTCCACATTGAGCTTGGCTACTTGCTCTCAGGATCAAAATGATGTGGCCAAGTTTCATCAGCAGTGATTACGTTTGAAAGAAACTCCGAATCTTCCTCTAATATCAACTTTAAGTGCATGTTACCTCCATTGCAGCGGTAGGCGATACTGGACATGTCTGAACTTGCCTGGTTCTCACAGGCGAGAACCAGGAGTACCAACAATGAATCTACTAGGGCGTGATGTTGCACATTCAGCTAACAGAATATAATACGATTGAATTTTACTGCTAAAAGTTATGACTAAAATATTTATGATCATTCTTTATTGAACAACCCTCGTACTTATCCCTTCCTCCCTGCTTCGCTCTCTCCCTTCTTCCAGGCGTCAATTTAGAAGCCAAATCGACTTGCAATCTACATGCAATTTTCTATTCCAGGTTTCTGGAGGCCTATGTAGTGTTACTTCTATACATCTACATTTGCCTTTACAATACTGCTCGAGCTTACTTTTTGGCCACGCCGTGGCTCAGTGGTTAGACCGCTTGGCTCTCACCAAGGCAGCCCGGGTTCGATCCCAGGCGACCGATAAGTGAGATTTGTGCTGGACTACACGGCGCTGGGGCGGGTTTTCTCCGGGACCTCCGGTTTCCCCCACCATCTCATTCCACCGGTGCTCCATCTTCATCTCATGTATCATCAGTGTCACCGCCTGCGGTGCCGTATGTAGTAAAAGCGGGCGTTAAACATTACACATTTCATTTCATTTCGAGCTTGCTTTACTCCGTAATGAGAGCCAAGCGAACCCAAGATATTTGACCTCTCATTAAATTGAAGCCTGAACCAGGCTTACAATACTCGTCATCTCGAAGTATATACAATTAATAAAATATTAGTCGTGAATGAAAATAGTATCTCAAAAATAAAATAGATGCAAATTTATTTCTAGACATTTAGCTTGTAAAAATACTGGTATGTAACAACAGAAACTAAACATCAGATCGAACAGCAGCTAAAGCTGAGCTCCACATAATCCTTCCAAGCTGCTTGGCATCAAAATTATTCCCCAAAGTAAAAACAAATAAAAACACTGGGGTGCAAGGCGTTGCATCCAGTCCTTCAACCCCTAGGTAGATGTTTGTAACCTCATAAACAACACCAATCTAAAGACCCACATTTCACCCTACAACATCCCGAAATCTACCTTACATGCGGTAAAACCCTTAACGGGTGGGCACACAGCAAAAATCCTTCTGGCTAGATACAGCCAACTAGTACCAACCACATGGCATGGCAGAAACTAAACAATGAAGCTAAGAGTAACAGCATACGTTCGCTTTATAGAGGGGCCACAGATCGGTATACGGCAGTTCGCTTTCGCTGTAGTGATTCTCTGTATTGGTCGTCTGCGCATGTTCGGAGGATCCGCTTAAGGCTATTAGCTGTGTTATATTCGTATACTCTGCATTTAGTACGTAAATTTAAAAGGTCTGTGTTATGTGTAAATTGCTTTAGAACTTTCTTATAGCTTGTCTTGTTCCCCTCAAAAATCTACGATATAACTGGTTTAATGTACGACACATATATAAAAGTCCAAGGTTTATCAGGACAATTCCGACACTATAGAGAACATATGAACAGTATTAGAAGAGAAATTATGAAAATTGCTCAAGAAAAATGTATTCTAACACCATAAATTCCATACCAAGATGACAGGGATGACTCAGAAAATATGAACACCACTCTCAACTTATAACAAGGTTAGTCACATTACTCTCTTAAGTAGCGCTGGAGTTATAGAAAAGAAACTCGCCATTGTGGGAAACAAGCATACACATAATCTGTGGTCCCTCAAAACAACAAAACCACAAGATGGAATGTCATACGACTCTTTTTTAAACCTATTAAATAATTTAATATTTTAACAATTACATTTTATTGTTGCGATAGTTGAGTAAAGAATTAAAGATAATAGGATTATGTTGCACTGTCTACTCTAATCCAGCATACATACATAATTTTAGGAAAACGGCTCCGTTGGAAGCTTAATGCAATTAAATTTTCAGTAGCTCTTTGCAGGTCAATACTGGACAGTTTCAGTTGGTGACGTGCCAGTGTTCGATCCCTGAAGGCGACGAGTGTATTGTCGCTCTTTCTCCTTTTCTCTCACTTCCAGGTCATTCTCATCCCGATTCCTTTGGCCAGCTATTCGAAATGAGTATTCGATTTAAAAGCCCTGGTATATTTACAGACTATGTACTATTGTTACAATGCCAAAATGTAATAATTTCTAACCACGCAACCATTCTCAAAAGACTGTCATAAAGATGACTGCCTGGTAGTGAACTAGATATACAGCAAAAGCGTTTCAGTGTAACTTAAATGATATCCTGGAAAGATAGAGTCAGACTGAAAAAATCAATGCCATAGTGGGCATTTGAACCAGGGATATTCTGGTTGTCGTCCAGCCGTTCTAACCCTTGAGCTACTATGGCCAACGTGCCGACATGACGTTAAATTCTCCAACTGACAATTTGATTAAAACTAAAATATTTTAAAACTCAAAGTAGCAGCAAGGAATGCCTCCGAAGTGCTTATCTCCAGGAAGTAATTTCTTGGTATAAATGTCTTGCTTTGAGGACATATAAGTATACCTATATAACTTCAATATAAATCATTAGAGCCATTTGAGAAAACCAAACATTTCATCTACCTTTTGCTTTGAATTCTATTTTTCACCAAAACTTACGGACTTTTTCTATTAATGAATGAGTAAAGCCAGACTGAAAACTTCAATGCCATAGCCGGGAGTTGAACCACGGATCTCCCGCTCTTCCTGCGGTTGCTCTAGCCAACTGAGCTACTATGGCCAACGTGCCAACATAATATTAAATTCTACAACTGACTCGTATGTTTCCCGGTAGACCACTAGAGGTTCTCATATGCTATGAGACACGCACCTTTTGTGGCGACTTAGTATGCTGTAAGTGCTTAAGTCCCAGGCTTCATAGTTAAATCAGTATGTTATTCAGGTAAATTGATGGAACTAATCATTTCTTTCACACTATCCGTGTGTAGGCTAAAGTTTTAATGAGTAGAGCCAGACTGAAAAGTTTAATGCCATAGCCGGGATTTGGACCACGGATCTCCTGCTCTAGCCTACACGGCAAATGTGGAAGAAATGATTATTTCCATCAATTTACCTGAAAAACATAGTGGTTTAACTATGAAGCCTGGGACCTAAGTACTTACAGCATAGTAAGTCACCACAAAAGGTGTATGTCATAGCATATGAGAACCTCTAGTGGTCTACTGGGAAAACAACGAGTCAGTTGGAAAATTTAACGTCATGTCGGCATGTTGGCATAGTGGGATTAGTTTACTGTGTGCTGCCTACAAAATATATGCCAAAATAATAAGTACTCGGTTAAACAAAATAACAGATGCAATACTCCTAGAAGAACAAACTGGTTTTAGAAAAGGAAGAAGCACCATTGACAATGCTTTTACTCTTAAACAAATAATAGAAAAACGACGAAAACAAAATTTAGAGATGCACTTATTGACTATCATAAAGCTTTTTACAAAGTATCAAGAATGATACTGTGGAAAATTTTAAATAATAGAGGCATACCTTTACAACTAATTGAAGTTATAAAAAGTATGCCCATTGACACAAAAATAAAAATAAATAAAATAGAACCAGTAATAGTTAATGGTGGCATAATACAAGGTTGTCCTTTATCAACCGCACTTTTTAATTTGTATGTTGACGAAATAGTAAGGATTTGGTCTAATAAAGTCAATGGAGGCATTAATGTATCAGGAGCTAAATTGAAAACTATGTTGTATGCAGATGATCAAATAATAATGGCCAAAAATGAAGATGACCTGCAAAAAAATGCTGTATAGTCTAGATAAAATTTCTATAGAATATGGAGTGAAAATATCAGCAAATAAATCCAAAACCATGGCATTTAAAGGAATTAATCCAGTAAGATCAAACATAGTGTTAGATAAAATAATAATTGAGCAGAAATCACACTTTAAGTATTTAGGATGTAATATCTCGTACAAAGGGGAAGCTGATATAATATAGAAAATAAATAAGTTTAACTATATAACAGGCACAATAAAAAAACATTAAAAAATAGAGCAAGAGAGGTCTCTATAATAAAACTATACAAAACAATTTTAATACCAAATCTGATCTATGGATCAGAAACATGGATACTAACAAAAAGAAATAGTACGAGAATACAGTCATCAGAAATGAAATTCATAAGCGCAATAGCTTGATATACCAAAATTGATAAAAAACGTAGTAGTCAGGATATTAGGACAGAATTAAAAGTAGAAGAAATAAACCATACTATTGAAAGAAATAGAAATCAATGGAAATAACATGTTCAGAGGATGAATGATAACAGAATACCAGAAATAGCCTTAAACTATAAACTATAGGAAGAAGAAACCAGGGAAGAAGGAACCGCACGGAGAGCGGTTGAATTTTTCAGTCTGGCTCTACTCATTCAAAACTTGTCCTACACATGTCTAGTGTGGAAGAAATGATTATTTCCATCAATTTTTCTAAATATATACATCATTTAAATTGTTTAAATATATGATATCTCTGTATGGAATATCTTTTCTACCTAAATCACGTGGCAGAGGAAGTAAAAATGGCATTTTATTATTGAAAATTTTTTTCCAATGTTTTCGCCTTCGGAACAGACTAACCCGCTGTACACTAAAGACGGTGAAGTTGCCTGCACTTAAGGCGTTATCCTGAAAATTAAAGCTTGCGTTGTTCCTTTGTGGGGCCAGTCCTGACCAAGGCTCATATTCTCCTGAGAGTGATTCAGGTTATACTGTATCTTACACCTTAATTAAGGTGCAAGTACTCAATCTATTAGGTCCATTTTCCCATGATAATGGACGAATAAAATTATGCTGTACCTTAATTAGTTGGCAAGAATGCAATATACAAGGCCCATTTTCTGACGATGATGATCCAGGTTATGGTGAGCTAAACCTTAAATAGCTGGAAATATAAACACCCCTGCAATCTCTTAGGCTGTTAATGGAAGGAGTGTGCTTATGTTCAGATGTTTGTGCGCTTCACATGCTTTGCTTACGAGACATGGGGTTTATAACACTAAAAATATCTGTGTAACCTCCATTGAAGTTAAAATCAATACCAGAAATACCTACCTCAGTAGAAAATTCAGCGCAAAGAGACCATGCTGATAATAGCTAATACAGATACATTAAAATGATTTTAAGGCTATCTTTTCTTTTTTGCACAATTTTCGGCAAGTAACGCTGTGATTCGAAAATGAGAACTGTACCTTGGTTTTATTGGCTTACTTTTACATTTTATTATGAGCCTATTGGGTTGAGAGTTATAATTAATTCGTCTTTTGATAACTAACAGAATACTAGTTGTTACTGAATTAACAAATGAAGTACTCAACTTCCAAATAAAATAAATAAAAAATATGTGATAAAAGCACGTGATTTTCTCTGTTTTCTACATTACATTCTCTGTCTTCTATTGTCTATGTATTAATATACAAACTATTCTACCAAAAAGCTGAGTAATATGAAATATTTAAAAATGAGCGATCGTGAGTAGAAATGAATATCAACAGGACTTTAAAGAAATAAATTACTGATTCATTTGGCCCATTAACAGCGGATGGGTTTTGCCACATAGAATTTTATTTGGAATAATTAATTGCGTATTTTAAAGAAAGGTTTGTTTAGTACATTATCATGTATGTACAATATCGTTCATCAAGATTATATAAAATTCCTTCCGATTAAGGGGCACTTAGCAGGTAAAATCCAGAAAATTTGGGATGTACACTTAATTATTTTATATGAATAAATCTTTACCAATGGAAGTGAGGATGCAGTAACATTTTCGACGTGAGGGAAACACTTATTGACACCGGACTCGGAGTTTTGGAAGCTGCGTACACACTATACTTTTTTCTCAAAATACTAGGATATTTAAGCATTCCACGAACTGTAAATTTTCATTGTTTAAATACAATGTGTAAAGAAAACTCACTATAGGTAATGAATATACTACTCCTAAACTATAGATACTTTTATAGACACTCCATTTTTATACAAATGATTGCACAATGGCGAATTTATATCTTCCGGTTTTAAAATATTACAAAATGGCTTTCACACCTCATTTGTAAGGCCACGAACCTGAATAAAATATATAGTATTGCATATCTACAGAGCATTTATAACTAATAGATGAGTTTATCCATAGTTAAAAGAGTTAAAGTATTTTAAATGTGCTTTAATTTCATTAAGCTTAAAACGAATGCCTAATAATTGTATCCGTGTGTACTTAAGCGGTTTATGAACTTATTATTCTCAGGTAAGAATCACATAAATTATGTTTTAATATTGTGACTTTATTGGGTTCGTAGAATTAACAGTCCGAGTTGCAGATATTCCAAATACTCTTTATTTCCGTAGAAATACACTCTGTTCAAACCTTACGTAACAGAATTACGTCACATACACAATCTACCAAGGTCACTGATCACAGCAGCGGTCTGATTACATCTGTTTACAACACTCCTGTTACAACAAAACTCTACAACTGTTTACTCTCCTGTTTTACGACTTTGGCGTGTCAGAATCTCTTATATATACCTCCATTGATACTTTCTAGACTGTTGTAAAACGTTTGTTTTATTTTGGGTGCCTCAAAACATGTATTTATAACGAAATTTCTGTATAAAACTTTGAGGAAAATGAAATAACTTCACTGCCGATTATGTACGAGATGGACAAAGTAAAACTGAATAGCTTTGACATTTTGACCTTTATTAGGATTTTAAAGGAGCAAAACATATAACATTTTAATTTAGTTAACTCGAAGAAGGTCTATCATACGTATATATTAGTATGAACATCAAAAAGCTTGAAAAGGATATTCGGAGAAATCTTGATATAAATAACACAGTACTGTTGTACCCAATGAATAAGAAACCTATAAATATCATACCTCAATCACATAACAGAATCAAATAACTGACACAGTACTAAACTTTAATATCTTTAAAATCGAACAGTTCGTCAAAAAACAATTTATACCACTAACCGCCCAAGGTGTTTGATAAAGCACATTTAATTTTTTCTGTGCAAGAGATCAAGGTGCTTTGTGTCAGAGTCAGGTTACAGGAAAGTCCAACTGTACATGTTTATTACATTGTCACGGTGGTAGCGAATGCTTACTGCAATTGCCGTCAAGAGAAGAAAAGAGCCGAATGTAGTCCCTTTGTTGTCACTCGTTAATCTTCCAGATCATTCAATTTCAGCGTATCTAGAAGATAGACTTCTACAGTGTTCCGTTCCAGCGATACGAGAAGGAAAATTCCGTCAGGGTTCAGTTGATAGTTATGAGTTGACCAGTGAGTATCGAAGTTGTCACAGTCTAAAAGCAGAGCATTGTAAAAGTGAATTTTAGTCGATGGATAGCGAATTATAAAGGCTATGATCATAGCACGTGTGTGATAGAAATACGAGGGCTGTTCAATAAAGAATGATCACAATGGTTTTTTTTTTTTTTTTTTTTTTTTTTTGATAATGTACCTTTACTCATCGTCATAGTTTTGATGGTCCTTCTCAAAATAGTCTCCCCTGAATGCGATACACTTGTCCCAGCGTTTCTGCCAATCTTCAAAGACATGCTGGAAACCGTTTTTTGAGAGATCCTTCAAAATCGCCTCCGCAGCCTTCACCACTGCTTCTGATGATGGATAATACCTCCCACGAAGGCGTTTTTTAAAGTTAGGGAATAGAAAGATGTCACATGGAGCTAAATCCGGACTATATGGAAGGTAAGGGATGCACTTCAAGTTGATTTTTGCAAGATATTCAGCAACAGCATTGGCAATAAGCGGCCACGCTTTATCGTGGTGCAGCATCCAGCCTGATTCACGGAAATGTGGCGCCCAATGAAATGTTCAGTATTTTAGAAAGTGATCTAAAGGTAATTCGTCGATCCTCTCTCATAATGACAGCAGCAGTGTTGATATTTTCTCCCGTAGGAGCAGTAACTGGAGCACCGGGTCCACCTTCCTTTGAAATTGATTGTCTCCCCTCTTTAAACATTTTAAACTACCTTCGAGCTGTGCTGTAAGAAAGAACAGACTCTCCATAGACCTCCTGTAACGTTTAATAGGCCTCAACGGAAGATTTTTTGAGACGAAAGCAGAATTTCAAAGCCGCATATTGTTCCTCGCGTGTTACATCCATTGCAGTGGTAGGCGATACTGAACATGTCTGAATTTGCCTGGTTCTCGAAGGCGGGAACCAGGTTTACCAACAATGAAACTACTACGACGTGCTTGTGTCACATTTAGCTAACAGAATATAGTAAGTTTGAAATTTAATGCGGAAAATTATGGCCGTAGAAAATTATGATCATTCTTTATTGAACGGCTCGTTTGTTGCAACATTAAACTTACGTGCTTACTTTGTGTATTTGTAGATAGCAAAAGTGTAAGTTATATTAGTCTAACGATTCTAGTGACCAAGTAGATTGGTACGACTTCGTGTTGTCATTTTTGTCACAATAGTTGCACATTAGTTTTATATAGTTGAGAATACGTCGCTGAGTTAAAATGTAAATAACTTTATAAAAAAAATGTGGTATATATCCCTATTTACCTCAATTACTAATTGTTCTATTATTTTAAACAAAAGTTCTGTATTACTTTATCCATTGTTAGAGCAATAATATAGATGATTCTGAATTTAATTGTATAGTAGGCGAAATAAGTTTAAAACACTTGTTTATAAGAGTCAATTTAGGTGCTAAATGAAATGAATAGCGTAGTAAGAAGTTATCTAAAAGTTAAAAGCTATAAATAAAACATTAGAGGTGTGCAGAAGTATAAAGTGTAAAGTACTTTCACCCCGACCTATAACGATCGAGGAGAATACCGCGGTAGGAGACTGCAGACTAATTCATAAAGCTGTCGCTGTCACCGCCTGGCCCCTGACAGGGTAGTAAACAATTCTAACTTCTTATCGATCAACCAGCATGCCTTCACTCATCCATTCATTCATTTACTGAACACTCAGCAGCCTCTGTAACTCTGTAACGATGAAGTGACAATGTTTCAAATATAAAATGCACAATAGAGGCACTTTCAGGGTACCGTATTGCACATTGTATGAGATACTTTCATCAGTTTGACTGGAAATAAGTCGTAAAATCTTAACTAGTACCACAGACTTTCTAATTTAAAATTAACACAGCATGATTATTTCACTGTATTACTGCATTATCTCACAAATCATGGTCAAAAGTATGTCTTGTACCTACACAAACATATGACAAAAATGAATCATAATTAAATAAAGGTTTTGAAGACATAAATGCATGCTATATAGGACTTTTTAGTTACCTTGATCTCCATATGAAGCTTTTGGGTAGAATTTAATTTCTAAAAATAGGATGAGTACCCTCACATGACTTTCTCTACCAATTATAAAACCTATTATTAAAACGTGCGAACAGGATGGCTCAGGCAGTTTCGCCTGCTTCCGATGGACCGGGTTCGATTCCCATGGCTAACCTACATGAACCACATGATTTTTCGGGTGTTTTAATAGGGTTGCCAGGCGAATACTGGAAGGTTAATTACATTCTCCGAATTTCCTCCACTTCATCTCCATTATATTTTACGTGAACTCTCATCCGGTGGTCTCTTTCGGAGCAGAAATGTCGGAGGGTGTCTGGGCGGTGCATGGCAGGAAGATATGCCCCAGGTAAAAACTTTTTCCTTCGGTAGAACGGTCTCCGGTCCTCGGGATGACCCGGTGGACCATTTGTGAACCACGTTGGTTGGGATGGCGGTTCTGCTCCTATGTTGGAGGAGTTTCCAAATGGTAAATAGTAGGGACCCTGCCCTCTGCATTGCCTTGATTCCTCGGGTAGGCTGCCCTCTGTCTCCTCTCGCCTCATTCTTCCTTCGGGGATTCCCCACTTGGGAATTAGGTATAAATAACAGGTTTTGTTGCCAAATCCTCTCCGTAGAATTCCTAGTCCTAGTCCTATTATTAAAACGCATATGATTTTATTTACTTAATGTTAAACCACATAAACATTGAAATGCTTTTATTTCATATTTCGTTATTGGTACAATGATAAGAGGAAACTACAGTAGCTTAAGTGACAGTCAAGTATTTTATGAGCTGACCGCTCTGTCATAGCCTTCACATTTCATTCTCTTTGCATAAACAAACCTAAAAGGAAAAGATTAACAACTACCTATTTAAAATAGAAACTAATAACAAAGCATTTCTGCCCACCTCGGTAGCGTAGATGATAGCGTGTCTGCCTCACGTTCAAGACGTCCCGAATTCGAATCTCGGTCAGGGTGAGTTTCCTGGATAAGTTTTTTTCGGAGTTTTCCCTTATCCTTAAAGACAAACGTCAGCTCAATGGACCCGGACTCATTTGAGCATAATTTCACCCACTTCATTCACCCTCCGATATGACTTAACGTTGGAGGACGTAAATTACAAAACAGATTAGCTCTGTATTTTGACATAATTTGTGACTCTAACGAGGTCTGCATTTTTCGCGTATCTATCTCTTACGATATGTAAGTTATGCAAAAGTCATTCAAGTCTTCAGGAGCATCACCAGATCACTCAAGTTACACATTTTAATTGTCATGAAAGTTATTAAAACTGTAAAATAATTTAGTCAAAATCGCTAGAGTCATCGTTTAGAAAATTAAAACTGCCTAAAAATTTTCATTTTCTTTTTAATTTAAGTCATCCAACTTTAAGTCACATCAGACGATGAATGAAATGGGTGAAATGCTGCTCAAATGAGTCCAGGGTTTAGAGCTACCCGATATTCGTCTTTCAGGATAAGGGAAAACCCCGGAAAAGCTTTATCCAGTTAACTCACCATAACCGAGATTTGAACTCGGGACCTCTTGAACGTGAAGCAGACACGCTACCTACTATACCGAGGCAGACTTCTTCCATGTAAAGAATAGTTTTAGGTGGGGATTTTTTAAATACAAATTTGTTATTGAACGACTTTTCGTTTTAGAGTGATGCTGTCCAGAGATATACAACAAACTCACGAACATACATGCAATATTTTAATCCACAAAGTTACCGTGCGATATGAATACACCAGTCTGTCAGTGCTGTGTTAGGATGCCAATTAACTTGCAATTTTGACGCCTTTTAGCTGATATAAATATTAACCGAATCTACGGATTGTCTGAAACCGCAATTTCACATCTTCAGAGAATGATTAAAGGAGAAGTGCTATTTAAAATGGAATTAAAGGATTTAATCCAGAAAGAAAGCAGATTTTTGCATGTTTATTTTAATTGAGTCTCATTTGTAACTAAATACTGCTGAAGTACATCTACCTCTTACTTAAAACCTTCGTTAACACATCATTAACTTGTTGGAATAGAATGCTACAAAATGGACGGCAGTAAATTGTACCACACCACGGTAAATAGCTCTGGATAGAGCGAAGTTGTAAACTGTACGTATTAAAGGCTTAGAATTTGAAAAGGAAGCAACATTCCCCAGCTAAAATTAGAAGTGTAAATAGCACTATTTACTACTTCCATGCCTTCATTTCTGTATATCATTGCTTAACACGTGTCAGTATTCCATTGACGAAAGGGATAATATCCTACCCGATGTGGACAGTCAAGTAACCAAATACCAGTCGACGAAAAACTGCGAAAGTTGTCATTCGTATTTAAATGCAAGTTTCAATTCCTGTTATCCATTTTTATATATTTTCGTAGAAGAGTTAACGACATCTACTAATGTTTTGTCAAACTAAGCAGCGCCAAATTCCGCATACCGGAAAAAATTCTTTCACAATAAGCAAAACATTCGGAAGAATCAGTTAATATGAATTAGGTAAAACTAGAGCCTTCGCTATTAGTTTTAAAATTGAAAAGTAAGAAACCTGAATGAATATATTTTTCTATAAGAGCATCCTGTATTATTTTTTTAAAGTAAAGTAAAAATAGGTACATTAACTTTATGAACATTTCTATAATATCTTTACTTCATCTACTAAGAATAGCAAATAAAGGAATGCCCGCCTTGGTAGCGTGGTGGTAGCGAGTATGCCTCACGTTCAAGAGGTCCCGTGTTCGAATCTCGGTCAGGGTGAGTTATCTGGATAAGGTATTTCAGGGATTTTCCCTTATCCTGAAAGACAAATGTCGGGTAACTCCAAGCTCTACGGACCCTGGGGTCATTTTCATATCATTTCACCCATTCCATTCATCGTCCGATATGACTTAACGTTGGAGGACGTAAATTACAAAAAATAGATAAATAAATAAAGGAAGTAGTGTAATCCCACCATAAAGTGGACTACGAGATTTTACTGGAAATAGACGCACACTGAATCCAAAAAGGCATTTTTTTAGAAAAAAATCTGTCTGTATTTAAACAGCATAACTCAGAAAAAAAGACTCAGTTATTTACCAAATATGGTATTTACTCTGGATGTCCTCAAGGAATACCACACCAATATTTTAAAGAAAAACCCTCCTTCCCAGCTAACAATTTACATGCAATATTTCTTAAAAAGTTTTATTTTTTTCAAAAATGGCTCTAATTAAAATAGTTACTACACGTTTCAGATGTTTCTATGAAAAATAAAATGTATAATTTGAATTTTTAGGTAATTACGCTTACAAGTCTCTTTCATTCTGTAACTCATAAATCGTAAAAGTTATACAAAATTTTACTTCAAAATAAATTTCAATCACGTTAATACATGCCTAATAGATTTTTATTGAATTAAATATTTCGAAGATATTGCCTATTTTTGCCTGATTTTTCCGATACTTACACTTAAAGCATTTTTCATTAGTACCTTGCCCACGCAAAAAGAACATGATCTACTGACAGTTTGTGTTCCCGTATATCTGTTGTGCCTACAAGAAAATTAGCAATAATATAATTTTTTTGCAAACATTTATTGCATTAAACATTAGGTAGAGGAATAAGCGTTTATAAAAATAGGTATTACAAAATTAGAGAAAGTTTAAGTTAATTGATAGAAATGAATCATTTCTTCACACTCGGTGTATATCGGCTAAGGTTTTGTATAGAGTCAACTTGAAAAATTCAATGTCATGACCGGGATTTGATCCACGGATCTCCTGGTTTCCGTCCAGTCGCTCTTACCCATTGAGCTACTATGGCCAGCGTGCCATGACGGTTGTTTAAGTCAACACTTAGGTCCCTTTACTTTATCTCTCTCTCTCTCTCTCTCTCTCTCACTCTCTCTCTCTCTCTCTCTCTCTCTCTCTCTCACACACACACACACACACACACACACACACTGTATGTTTATGAAACTGCCCTGAAATGTAACTAACAGAGCTGCAATTTGATCCGCACAGTCATTTCAAAAATATTCAACAGTTCTTTCAGTACATTTATATCCCGATCACATGTTCCGGTGCAGTTTACAAATAATTAAAAAAGTGTTATTTGCATATATGCTTTAATGATTAAGTTCAGTTTATTAATTGATTAGTGACCTTCAGTGTAAACTATAATCGCCCAAAATATGTTTGCCTCAATAATAGTTATTTACAAGTCTAGGGCGTTCTTCATTTGGAAAATATAGCTCGTACTCTAAATTAAGTACTCTTTGTAGTAATTATTAATATGTGTATGAGCTACGTATGTCACACATAATATGTGCATGAGCTACATATGTCAAACGCATTTCTTTTGTGAAAGTAGCTTATACATAGAGCTATCACGTTCATAATTACAACTAATACTGTGAGGGCATTTTAAACTTGTATGACAGGGCAGTAATAGATGTGTAAAGGTGTGTAGGCTTTCAATATCTTTGGAAGTTCATTAAAATGTGTTTTTATTTTAAAATATTGCAAATTCTTTATTTCCACTGCCAAACCGTTATTGTTTTAAGGGCATTAGAACCTGAAGAAAAAAATCAAAGGTAGTATGCCTGAAGGAGTATTCTTTGTCAGAATTTTTATATTTGTATAGATATTTGAATACCCAGTGGACAAAGTAGCATGCCCGCTTCTGTATCGTGGTGACAGTGTATTTTCCTCACATTCAACAATTCCAGATTTCGAATCTCGACCAGGGTGAGTTACCTAGATAAGGTTTCATCCGAGGTTTCCCTTATCCTAGAAGATGAATGTTGGGGAACAGTAAACTCTATAAACTCTGGGCTAATTTTTGTATTATTTCACCATATTATTTATCGTCCAATACGACTTTCACAGTGAATAGATCCTATGCCTGCCCGACTCGGTAGCGTAGATGGTAGCGTGTCTGCTTCTTGTTCCAGAGGCCCCGATTTTAAATCTCGGTTAGGGTGAATTACCTGGTATGGTTTTCCGGGGTTTTCCCTTATCCTGAAAGACAAATGTCAGGTAAAATCTGTTTAGTTAACGTGTGTGCAGTTCGGAGTCAAAGGAACCTGACCCGACCGCCCACTAATGACTGTCATAAATCTATCTCCACACTTCAGAAATGGAACACTGTCGTTGAGGACCAATAGCAACCCTGATTTTCTCGAAGTGACAGTCATATGTCTACTCCACGTGGAGTCTCAGTTCCACAGTTCCAATTTCCAGTTGATCTGTTTCATTACGTGCAGAAATTCGTTGTGTGCCACAATTTGGAGATCGTAGGAGGGAAATGCAGTGGTAAATGCAAATGAAGTAGTAGATAACTTTCAGTCAAGTGAAAATAATCAAAGTGAAGACAGTGTGAATAACTGGGCCAAGTTATATTACTGGAAAGCCTAAAAAAAAGTTATAACGGGAACTGTTTCTAAGCAAATTCAAGCGCTTTTTTTGAACACATATAAATATGTGCTGACAAATAATCTTGGAAAGGGGTCGTGCAATGAACCTGATGATAAATTCTGGGTATTCACAGAAATACAGTAAGAAATATTGTGACGAAAGGAATACCAAAGACACCGATCAAGTGCGAAAACAAAAGGAAACGTTTCTTTAAAGTAGATACTTTTGCATGCGACTTAATTCGTCGAAAAATTTATAGATTCTATGTAAAAGGGAGAGCGCCCACCTTAGACGAATTGGTTGCACATTTGCAAGAAATTTGTGATTTTCCATATGGGCGCTTCACTTTCCGCGGTCTCCTAAAGGAGCTGGGTTTCAAATACCGCACTTTGAATAAGTTAAGGGTTATTATGGAATCCAGTAGAATTATATATGTATATATTTGTCAAAGCTAAAGAAGTTTCGCAGTAACGGACATAAGATAATTTATTTAGACGAAATTTCGTACGATACCCATGACGTATCGAGAAAGGTGGCAACCTTGCAGAAAGGACTGCGAGAAGGAGAGTCTGTCTTGTAAAACGATTATAAGGGTTCGTCAAAGGCAGAGCCGACGTGCACACGCGTTAACTAAACAGACTTTAACTCTATGGAACCCGGACTCATTTGAGCATTATTTCACCCATTTCATTCATCGTCCAATATGACTTAACGTTGGAGGATGTAAATTACACAAAATAGTGCCGATGCCTGAAAATTTTCCGAGAATCTTATGAATAAAATATGCTTAAATCATTCTCCGAAATGATATACTTTCCTGTATGTAAAAGAGATGCAAAGAAACACTTATCTGTTCATATATCACTGTTTACTTAGAAATATCATTTGGAAATAAAATCAAAATAATTGCAAAATATAACTATCTCAAATGAAACTTTATTTTCACTTTCCAAAAACTATGGGATATGTTTAAACGCTGCAAAAGACACGTATTATAAATATCCGCTATAGCGTTCTAAGAATATATTGCAAAATAAATTGCGAAGTGCACAGTGAATCAATACAGAAACTATAATTTACCAGCCTCCCTACGATGGAGGTTATTTACCTTTAATCATGGCTACGTTATAATTAATTTTCTGAATTAACAGTGCCAGTATATTTCAGAAAGACAATATTTCAAGAACTTTTAAGTCTTCTCTTCGCTGCAATGACTAAAATAGCTTACGCTATAATGCATAAACTTTAATACCGAGAATAGTTACGGAATAAATTAGTACAGTATAAAAATGACCACAGTAGAAAACTTAACAATAATCGTTCAAATGTGATACATTCAGATCTATACTCACCTGATGTGCAATTACTTGCCTATCCACTATATTTATTTTACAATAAATTCTTACAAAAGCTTTTATTTTTATATTTATTTCATTTAATTGAGTTAAATGTTTGGTAAATTTCCATATTTAATCGTACGTACAATAGGCTGAAGTGATAGTGGAATCTTTAGAAAGCGAGTCACTTCAAGTAGGTTTTTTAATCTCAGCTGCCGCTAGAAACAAGCGAATGGTGGAAAATTGAGTCAGATTTATATAGCTTAATGATTCATGCTGATACCACTTTCTACAACACAGAGTGTAAAAGAAAAGTTAGTAAACAATCACTTAAGGAGTATATGATAACTTATTGGATAATTCAAACCATTAGTAACGAATATCTCTGGGTTGGCTAAAAAATAATATTTTATGTAAATATTTGTTCTAAAAAGAGCTGTATTATTAGGGCTTACGCTTCAATCTAAGTCACATAGCTTTTTAAAAGTGTTATTTCTAGGATATTCAAAACATGTCTTTTAGTTAAATTATACATATCAAATTTTTCGTAGAATACTTCTTCCTCTACCTACAATATATAACTGGTGGTCATAAGTACAAGTTTATATAGAAGAAGCGGCGAAATGTTCTGTCTTTGACAGATCCTGATTAAAAGTAGCCATCCATATATCTATATTGTGAATGATAAGGGTGAGTGAGCGTACTCTTGTCCCCAAATAACATGGTTTCGAGGTTGTCTGGCCCTGAGACACCATCGATCTCCAAAAGGATGGGTCCGCGTCTCTAGTTCAAACACAGGTCTGTTTGCAATCAGGTTATCGGCAGCTACGGAATCAGAATTAGATTCTGGGTCACACCGTTCAGTTCCTTATCTGGATCCATCCGACTTCGAGTATAACGAATGTATTCTACTTGAAATCGGTGAAAACTACACTCAAATTTCCAAATTAGAGTTTATAGGACGTAAATATATTTTGGAAACGTAGAGTCAGATTGAAAAATTCAATGCCATAGCCGGGATTTGAACCACGGATCTTCTGGTTTCTGTCCAGCCACTCTACCATTGAGCTACTATGGCCAACGTGCCGATATGACTTCAAATTCTCCAACTGACTCGTATTTTCCGGTAAACCAGTCCGACTCTACGTTTCCACAATTTAGTCTACACACGGCCAGTGTGAAATAACAATTAATTTCCACTAAATATATTTGTTGCAACTTAAAATTAACATTAACTGGAGTAATAAAAGTTCTGCGATCTGCTTAGCTGGAAACTCTACAACGACACAAAATAACGCTTTTTCAACAATACACTTGAGCCAGCTTATAGAAGAAGTGGAACATTAATCAAATATAATTAGGTTTTTGCAACATATTGCTGAGTAGACGTTTTAATTTTATGATACGTTTAAAGCAGCGCAGCAGAGATTTCGTTCCACTCAGAGACCTAGTCCGGTGTCCACTCAGGCTGGTTAGTGACTGAGAAGGCAATTTAGGAACTACTTCACCGAAAGGTAAAATAGAAACAGAAGCATACGACCAGCCGGGAAGGATCGCAGCGTCGACCACGAACCCGTTCCACTACCGCACCCAAGTCATACCACCTATAGCAGGCAGAGTTGATGGACGCAGTGCCGGAAAGGGCTATTGCGTCATGGGGTTAATACTCGAGTTATAAAATTAATGTCAATGCGTATTTAAGATCCCTTGTAAGATAAATATTAACTGATATAAAATTGCTAACAATTTGCTAACAATTATTAACAAATGCATCTATTTGTGGGCACATTTTAGAGCTGCAGTGTTTGGAAATTTATTTGAAGAATACTGAGACTGGATTTTATAAAGTCTTTTGTTTGTTTCTGAGTTTGAAATCTTTTTTGCTTATAAATTAGCACAACGAATGAGTAAATAAAGAAATGACTGGCAGAAACGCAAAACTTTATCCCAAATAATTTCATGCATAATTAGATTCCATTTAAGCTCACTTTTTACAGCTTTGGAGTTGTTCCCCCATTGTGTTCCGTGAATGCAAAGTGAGGGAAAGATAAGATTACGTGGGTAATTTTGAGTAGACTGGCCAGAGTGAAATCACTACACATAAAATGGGAATAGGGTTATACATTTAATAGGCTTAAGCGATAGTCAATTTTTTTAAAGAGCTACCGGCTATGTGATCTCTTTGTAAGACCAGAGAAAGGTCTGAGGTGTGGCACAAACATGTTTTGGTCTCCTATTGTGGAAGCTTGGTTTACCAATGCTTATTCCTCTATCCACTTCATGTTAATCGAGATAAACACTTGAGGATATTATATGATTGTTAATTTGCATTTTCCTATATTTACAGGACATAAAGAAATTCAATAGAATTTTAGCAGCGGTCACGCCTTTGGGAGTACAGCTGGTCGCTATCTAACGGCTTTGAAATTCCGTTCTGTTTATCTCACTAAGAAATAAAAAAGCAAATAAACGACTTTGCATTTGAGGAAAGTATAACTACTGGAATATTACGACTAATAACAAGGAATGGCCTGAAAAAGAAAGAAAAAGGAGAGGTGTATGACACAACTATTCTGTTTCAAAAATATGTTGCTTCCATGTGTATGCCTGCATGTGTGTCGTACGATTTCGTCGTATCTCTTACGTTTAATAATTATGTAAAAAGTCATCCAAAAATACGACTTCTGAGGAGTTTCTAAAAAATTCAAGATATATCTAAATTTTATTTTGTATGAAAATATCCTAAGCTCATAATATTCTAATTAAAATTATTGCAGGAACTTTTAAAAATTAAAGCTTTCAAAATTATACGTGTAAAAAATAACTTAAGCATGGAGAATTTTTTAAAAACCTTCATTAGACGACTTTTAAAGGTGCTGGTCTAAGACCAGCTTTTAATTTCAAATTAATTTGCACACACGTACATAGACGGACCTTCTATAAAATATAATTTTTGGATTAATGGAGTATCGATATATGTATTTCCGAGAAATAAACTTTTAAATGGAAATCAATACTTCCCCTACTTACTACATGTAATAGAAAAATTAAAACGAATAATCATTTACCACTTTGGAAATTTAGAAGTACTTTAATATTAAAACGAAATCTCCTGGAAATTGTTAAGTCTACTCCCTTTCTATCTCTCTCGCTTTCCTTCTCAAATATACGCCATGGAAATACCTACTGTATTTTAATATACATTTTAAAATGTCCATTTCTAGGGAATAAAAAATTTGCAAAGTGTCAACGGAGGGAGTAATTTTGGACAGGTAATTTAAAAGAAACATTTATGTGGCACCTTAAATGTTCCATATTTCACCTTTGCATGGCACTACCTCTAATGATCAGAGTACTTCAAGCTCCTTTTTGTAGGACACAAACCTCGAATCTCAATAATGAACTTTGAACGGACTGCGAAAGCTCCACTACTACATATTTAAACGAAGCAAAGAATGAAAAAATGATGAAAATATAAATGTTACCTAAGAATACCCTGGTAACTTCACTTTTTAGGAATCTAAGGTATATCAGTATTTGAATAAATAAATTATTTAAACTTAATAAGTTTAGATAAATATTTCTAATTCGATTACTTTCACAGTCCTCAAAGAATGTTTATTAAAAAGTTGCCTCTTTAGTGAAAAACTCTATTTATTCAAACTGCTGTAAAACAGTTCTTATTTCTATCAACGGTATTCTTAATTTTACAAGCATTCTAAGTGTTGTTACAGTCACGTAGAATCGATATTTCGCAAAGTTTTGAGAACTAATGCCCAAAAAAGCATAAATTGTTGAACAATAGCTATTATTAGTAAGCCTTCTAGTTTGTTGCTAAAATGTTATATTAATTGTTGTATTACAGTGAAAGAGCATTGTTCATTTCTAAATTGCCCGCCTCGGTAGCGTAGATGGTAGCATGTCTGCCTCACGGTCAAGAGGTCCTGAGTTCAAATCTCGGTCAGGGTGAGTTATCTGGATAAGCTTTTTCCGGTGTTTTCCCTTATCCTTCAAGACGGATGTCGGGTAACTCAAAGCTCCATGGACCCTGGACTCATTTGAGCATCATTTCACCCAATTCATTCACCGTCCGATGTAACTTAACGTTGGGGCGGACTTAAATTAAAAAAAAAAAAACATATTCATGATTAAAAGCTAAGTAATAGGCAAATGGACTCCAGGAGAGGTCCCCAGAGGCAGTGTACTGCTCAAAGAACACCCAGATGGAGTCCGAAGAACATCGTACAGCAACCAACACCAACACACGATACACCGTTGCTGGTCCTTCGATTTTGAAATAGATTATGATTAAGAACAAGAGAGATGCAGGAGATTATGGATACGAACTTCGTAGTACAAAGGAAATCATCACACCATTTGCCTTCCGAATCGAGGAAATCACTATGTTTACAGTGTGCCGCAATCCAACCCGGTATCTTTTGAATGCGAATCTTATACCTTGTAGTAGAATCCTCTTGTTCGGTTAAAATTTGGTGCTTAAGTTTTATATTGTTGAAACATATTAGAACGTGTGACATTTCATCCGCTTATAAGGGATTCAAAATTATTTTCGGTTCCCGAACCTGATGCCTTGTACAGAAGGAAATAAACGTATTTTATATCGGCCTTAAGGGAAGCAAAAATAAAAATATAATTTCCTGTGAAACGTTTATACAGTTATGGTAGGAAATCAATGATGTTATTGGTTTTGGTATTGGACTGAAGTAAGTCGCAAAGCAGAAAGAATTCCTCAGCATGTGCGTTTTTTCTCTCGACTTTTAGTGTGTATGTGCACTCTAATTCGGATAACAACTAGTAGTAATGTATGCTTTCATAGCACAATATACATTTACATTTAAATAGCCCGCAATTCTAGATTTGGAAACAAAATAGACAAATACTGAGCTCTGGTCATAAATAATGCATCAAGCCTTACAATAAATGGTTTATTTATTGGAACTGATAAAGATAAATAACTGATAGAATTATTATTATTATGACCTATATAAACAACCACTGTAATGCGGTAACTCAGTAGTTATTCCTTGTATACGGAGCAACGGGAGCTTTTAGATAGCAGTTAGAAGCTATGCCGCTAGATAGCACCATATGACACCAGCTGTATTGTCTAAACAGTCTAATATTAGTTCCTCCTTTACTTTAAGATTATTCCTTATACCAATCGTATTCTCTTTTCACCGATTACCTACATTTTAAACGCTTGTTATTCTTCTAACGCCTCCTGATACTCCCAAACCACAGGCTCTTTTTGAAGTCTTATATTTAATTACCGTAAGTTATCTTACACCGCCGTTTGATTGAATGGTTCAGCTTTCTGGTTTCTCAGCTCATAGCAATCGGGTTTGACTACCACGTAATGAAATCAAATTCCATTATATTGGTTTTCATCCACGGCAGAATCTCAAAATTTGGAATCGGCGTTTCATAGCATACATAAAATTCAAAGTACATGTTACCACAGAAGTTTAGCGTGCTGCACAAAGATACAAACCCGGAATGCTGGACTCTCACGACTCTACTCTCCATTTATCCTTGTACTACGAAGTTCTTACAAAGCTTTAAGTTCTTCTTTTTACAAAGCTTTATTCCTCTTTCTACTTATGCCCGATTTCACCAACAGGTGTTAAAATCGACGTTAACAAATGTAACGTAACAATTGTAACATCGCCAACAAAGTTGTTAAATTTCTTGCATTTCACCAACGCGTTTTCTGAATGTTAACAAACACAAATGTCACAGCTATAGAAGGCTATGGAAGAGTCGCATTATTTTCTGAACGTACTGCGATGCGCTTTTGTTTTCATTTTCGTCTGCACACAGGTAAAACAATGGCGGATAGACAAAATCCTAAACAAAAGCCGTGAAACAAATCTCTCATCGATGTAGAAAGAACTGTTAATTGAATTGGTGACGAAGTATAAGGATATCTTAGAAGATAGGAGGATGGATGCGGTGAATGTAAAAGAGAAAGATGTCACGTTGGAAAAATTTGCAAACAAATTTAATTCAAATGCATGTGTCATTACTAGAAACACGAAACATCTTCAGTATTACGTAAATTTAAAACGAGGTGGGAAGAAGTACAAGTGACGAGTGACTTGAACGTTTCAAGACGGGTGAATGTATTATCCACATAATTCAGTGAATTATAAAATCGCAAATTATTAATACTTGAAGCAAGTGCGAGATCGGCATATTGCTTTCGATGCATGTTCTAACCTCTCTTGTACTTCCGCAGTAACCTTCATAGCAACTAGTTTCGACAGTATAAATCTCTGGAAAATTTTCTTCTGATAGCTCCTCAAAGTAATTTCTCCTCATAGGCCGTACTCTATTGCGAATGCCATTTACACGGCCTTAAATATAGCAAAACGACAACAGCTGCGTTCACGCCTGCTATATTGACTATTTGTAGTTGTTAAGGACTTAACATCAGAAATTTGACTTGTTAGTTTAACATGTGATTTAACACGAGTGTTAAGCCAATACTTGTTGGTGAAATGCAATTTTTGTTATAACTATTGTTAAACCCGTGTTAAGTCTTAACATATGTTGGTGAAATCGGGCATTAGTGTAATGCGAGAGAACATTTGTAGAAATATCTTATGTCATTGCATATAGATGCTGAAATTGAATGCATGTTAATAGTAAGAGATTTTTATTTGACGTCATCAGTATAACGATAAATTAAATAAACAATAAAATTGTAGAGGCTTGTAAGAAACACTTATATATTATAAATAATAAGAAGAAGAACATAAAAAGTAAATAACAGTTAAAAGAAGAAAAAAGGTACAAAATATAAATAAACGAGTATTGATTTGAAATCAGACGTTACCTAAGGGACAGAGTTTGAACTAAATTTCAGGTTTATTTGCCTGTTTTTTCTTTCTTTCAGTAGCTAATTCTGTAAAATACATTCTGTGATATAAATGATCCTAGAACACAATTCAAGACTGGCAATATCCCGTTAAGAGCAGTTTGAATCTACTTTAGTACATATTAATACGATGTCTAGATAAAGAATAATTACTGATCAAGTTTAGCTTGCTTAATAAAGAAATTTATATTAATCTAGATTAACTCTGAGGGTTGTAACTAGAATTTTTGTTTGAAATAAGTTTTGTTTTCTAATGTGAGTATTAGTGGGCCATGTAAGGACAATATAAAAAATGATGAACGGTTGCTATGGAAAAGAAAATCAATAATCTTGCTTGATGTGAAAAGATGAAGTTTTGAATAGAAGAAGAAAATGAGTAATCTTCAGAAATATGTATTCTGTAATCTTGTTAGTGATGAGTAGACGTGGAGGAGTAAGGAGTTTTACGTAATTAATGGAATATTTTTATTAAAGAAGTAATAATTTACCAATATGCTGGAGTTTTTTTTTTAATTTTACGTCTTCCAACGTTAAGTCATATCGGACGATGAATGGAATGGGTGAAATGATGCTCAAATGAACCCAGGGTCCATGGATCTTAGAGTTACCCGACATTCGTCTTTTAGGATAAGGGAAAACCCCGGAAAAAACCTTATCCAAGTAACTCACCCTGGCCGAGATTCGAACTCGGGACCTCTTGAACGTGAAGCAGACATGCTACCACCATGCTACCAAGGCGGGCATGCTGTAGCTAACCTGCAATGATTGACTAGGAAAGGAAGTTCAAGTAAAATGTAATCCAGATAACACTATTAAATTATTTGTTACAAAATTGGACTTCTCCAAAATTGTATTTATTTCACTCTGAACCACATCTGAAAATGAGAGATCTCATGACTCTTATTTAAAATAAGATGATACAATTGGTGACCAGAAGAAAGTGATAGCCACAAAAACTCACACGAGAAGAGAAAGAATTGTACTTCCAACATAGAAATTCAGCTTCATATGGTGCCCGAACGTGTGGCCGAATAAAGAGTTTAGTTGGATAGAAATTCTGCTTCATATTGCGCCCGAACGTGTGGCTGATAAAGACGGAGGGAAATTAACTACGAATAGAAATCTTGCTTCAGGGTGACGACTATACGGGAGATGTAACGAATGATTTTCTTTTATTCGGTTGGTGGCAAGCTCTAAGTTCTTGTCACCTGCACTTTTTATGGTCCCAAATTTTGCTAGTTTATTTTTATTATTACTTTTCGTCATGGTTAATTATATACATTTGAGACTGTATATGGAAGTTTTGTACATACGTTAAACGCACATGGGATGTTTTATTGATATTGTTTACAATTTTCTCCTTAGTTTTGTTGTGACCTATGGCCACCTCACTCTAAAAATGAAAGATATGGTCAACCGGGGCTTCCAGATATATATTTTATGGCATTTTGTATTTTAAAAATATATTTGAAATCCTACTTTCTTTTTATTCTGATACACAATTTTTTTATTGCCGCAGGCAAAACCTTAAAATGCTATTTTTGGAGTCAAATATATTGTAATATACTCCAACCCTAACTCTATTTCTAAATATTCATTCATAAACGTAGGTAAATATACCAGTGAGTTTTCAAAAGACTCGATTTGAATTAAATCTCTAAGAAAACTCCTATTCAGATAAGCCGAAAATTCCCAAAGCCACAGCCGAGCACATTTAAGCACTTTTTAGGATTCACTTATCAATTTCATTGTATAAATAACTGCCAAGTAAAGAGGTAAACTTAACGTTTATCTTTAATACTCCTCTGCCCAGCCCAGAGTATTGAAAGAGTAAACGCTCAATTTATAATTTTCCGCGAAACGTTTTCTTCAGGGGCCATTACTTATAAGAATTTGATTGTTAAGTAGTAAAAATATAAAGAATATGTTATATAATTACTTTTACTTTAATAAAGTATAAGAAAGGCTATTTTTAGATATATTGGATGAGTACATCTTTAAGGTTACTGGAATCCAGTATCCTGTAGGTTTGGTAAGTTCGTTTAGGTAGCACGTAGATTATGCCTGCAAAGTTGTAAATGGTTTCATGTAAATCAGTAGAGCCAGACAGAAAAATTCAGTGCCATAGTCGGGATTTGAATCACGGAGATCCCGCTCTCCGTGCGGTTGCTCTAACCAACTGAGCTACTATGGCCAATATGTCACATGACATTAAATTCTCCAACTGACTCATAGACCACTAGGTAGACCACTAGGGGTTCTCATATGCTAGGAGACACGCATCTTTTGTGGCGAATTACTATGTTGTAAGTAATTAAGTCCCAGGCTTCATAGTTAAACCACTGTGTAATTCAGATAAATTGATGGAAATAATAATTTATTCCACACCAGCCATGTATAGGCTGTTTGAATGAGTAGAGCCAGACAGAAAAGTTCAATGCCATAGCCAGGATTCGTGTAATTTGATTTCAAAATGAATAAAGTTAAAATGAAGTTTGTATAATAAGGCCCGGCATACATTTCAGAAACCAGGCTGTTAGATGTTATTTTATTTTTATTTTGTTACTTTAATAAATTATTAAACGTGCCCTTTGAGTGCAAAATATGTTACCATCTATCCATTTACAACATGGCTATCTACCATGCACTCATAAGAAGGGGTTTTTAAAACCGAGAACGTTTTCACTTCTATTATAAAGATTAATCTTCAAAGAATCCGCGTAGCTATGCAAGCATATTTTGCCTTCAATATTACATTTTTATAAATTATGGACATCATTCCCGGACTTGCCCTACATCAGTAAATTTAAAAGAGAGAATTTAAGGTAACATATTCAGTCTGATGTGGTGGATTGGTGGTATAGGAGGTTTAACCTCCCCCTCTGAAACAATGTTCTGCAATTCAAGTTGTGGCCTGTAACACGGTTTTCATATCCACAAACAGACATTAAAATGTGCTCACTTAAAGCAGACATTATGCATCAGTAAGATGTATCTAAGGCACCAATGAATCCATATTTTACACCTATAGTTTCAAACTTAATGTTCACTAATGTAATGAGAGTATAAACTAAAACGAAAGATTTAAGAAATATAGACCTAGGATCTCCTTATCTAAAGATCATAAACCACGTATTCCGGACGGTCTATAAAAATTAAAAATTACTTCAAAATAAAACCGTTCTTCAAAAGGATTTGTAAGAGGAATTATGGAAACCCCAAAGCCTAAGAATGACCATGCTCGGTTTAGCAAGCAACTAACGCGGATTTATTGCGGACCTCCTCCCTCCCATATAGAGAATCAACGTAAGTAATCGTCTTTATTATCCTACAAAATATTACCACTGATTAAAGGGAGATACCGCATGTGAGATTTAAGCATTATTAAAACACGCACCATTACCAGTTAACTCTCGTTATATCTGCAGCTTCACGAAGAGAAAATGTGGTACGAAGGACAAAGAGTAAGCATTAACTTACACGAGTTTGCCATGAATATATAGGTAAGTAACTTGTCTATAATATTTTTTTTAATATTTTAGCCTTCGTTATGAAAATGGAGTCATACGATTTGCAGTGATACACATTTTCTTGGAGCTCAAGGATGCAATATGCTAAAGCATTAGGTAGCTCAAATATTTTCAAAAAAAAAAAAAAGATCTGAAAACAGAATTTTAAATTCTAATCCCTTTGCATGGAGGATTTTTTATTTATAGTAAATGTGCACTTCTGCTGAGCATAAATGTCTGATTCAGTTTTTCCAGTATCTTAATAACTTTGATCTCTTCTCACATGTTTACATGTAGGTAGAATGAACAATAAAGAAACGTGAAATTCAAACCAATGGCAACAAATATCTCTAAATGATTGATTGTACAAAGATGACAAACGTGTGCTTCAACTAAAGCTATAGTTTTTGTTTGGTATGCTTACGTCATCTCTTATCAATTATTAATTTCTCAGAATTATAAAAAAAAATTCTTTCAAAATGTAAATAAATTTATAAACATGAATTCCAAAACAAGTATTTGATAAGTCAAATAAGTATATTAAACGCGTCCATTTTAATTAAAATAACTACCTTCACTACTATATGCTTACACCTATACTGAGATTAATTAGAAATATAGTTTTGAGATTGGAATATAAGAATAAATTTTAAAGAGACACTTTTAGACAAACATAGACTCTATCTATGTATGTATCTATGTCTTTGTATCTGCAACAGATTAAGAAAGAAATTGCATACCAAGTTTGGTAGTAAATTCGGAGATATTCAAAGGAATGGACAGGAAAGTTAAAAAAAAATTTTACTCTCATCCCAAATTACATTGAAAACATTTGGAAGTTTTGATTTCTCCAGTTGCCACATGTTTAGTCGTAAATCGTAAGATTATTATAAGCAAAATATTGTCGTGTAAAAACTTGTAAATAACTTAATTTTCAAGTTACATTTTGATATTTTTACTCTTATCTACCCGTATCTCAGTTTTTTTCCCCCTGTTTCATTTGTTTGAACCTGCTTTAACTGCAATGGCTGATATCCTTTGGAACATATCGAAGATGTTAACTCGTATTCGTTGGGTTTTAATCATTAGATCACGGACACATTCACACTCTCATACATACTTCCAGACTCTGGGGAAGATGGGGAATTATCTTGATCGAAGAAAAATCCCCACCCCCACCGCCGGGAATCGAACCCGGGACCCGTAGGCAGGCAGGTGCTCTACCGACTGAGCTACGGGGCCAGCATAAATTGCTTTCTGTAGTCCAACAAAGCATTAGATATCTGGATCTCACTGAAAATACAGCTTTGATATTCTGACTCCAAAAGCTATTATAGTAAATGGTCCCAAATGTGAAACAGTTCTGTGACTTTGAACGCATGATTCCATAGCGATAAGTCGTTTAATTCCGGATTTATTTATGATCACCATTTTCCAAAAGTGCGACACTAACGTTTTAGGAAAACCCACCAGCCCAACTACCCCTTACGTGCAAAAAGTTTAGAGAATTTTGGTCTTTTCAAACGTGACTATTAAGCAATTTTGATTAATCTTCCATAAGTTTAAGATATTTTATGACACTAAAAATGCATCCCTTGAATCTTCTAGTAATAATCTCTAAAATTCTGTTCATTCTAGATGATTTTTACATCCAGATAAAATCTTATTTACAAACAAATGTTTTGCGGAGATAACAGTTATTAGACATTCCTTGCTTTGGTTCCAGTTGCAAAGATAATGCAATTTTAAGGCCCTTACGAAGCGATTAACTCCTAAAAGGTCTTATTATTGCTTAAAGACCATTTTACCCGAGGTAAGAAAATATGCAATAAAACATTTCTAAAAAGCTTTATTACGAATTAGTGTATTTAAGAAAAAATTTTATATAACAGAACGTCTAGTGAGTGTACACATATATACTTTTTACTTAAAGTGTTATTTGGGAACGACGATACTAGAAATATTCTTATTTCAAATTTGATGATGAACTTAATATCGTCTGGTGTTAATCTGAAAGATCAATATTGAGTAATCTTCTCTCTATTTGTCTCTCCCTGTCTCTTTTTGTCTTTCCATCACACGCATTCACGTTCATTTTTCATTTTTGTTTTCTAGTTCATGGTTTCAGGATTCAAAGATTTGAAAATGCAAACTTCTAGTGATATTTAGATAACAGTTCTATCTACCTCTGGCAAGCAATGGTGGCTGTAAAACAGGAGGTACTGTTTTATACAATTTGTGGAAATCATTCAACTGAAAATTTCTAGTAGTACTTCGTACTACTGAATTGAACCCTACTCTTGCAATTCAGGTTTGTATTAAAAAGCGATTGATTTTGTATTGTTTTCTCAGTGTAAACTCCTGCCCCTCTATATATCTTAATCTATGAATTCTAATTACATATTTCCTCGCAGAACGCATACAGAAATAAACTGGAAAGGCCTTACAGTTTATTGCAAAGCACTTATTCCTAACATTTGCTTTAAATAATATCACTTTTATTCTCTGTTGTAATCTGCTTTACTACTCTCACTTAAACCCGTCTTATATCTGTGACTTATCACTCGAAATTAAGATAAGCAATTTTAATATTTAAATATGTTGTATTTTCTCAAATAAAATTGTATCTTAACGAGTTATACAAAAATTTTTAACCAGTTTCTGTAATACGATTTTCCTCATCTCTTAGGTTTTTTTTTTCACTAACGGACTTCACAGCTAAGTGATATCGAACGATAAATGGTTTTAATGGTGCTCAAATGATGCTCGTAGAGCTTAGAAGTTACCTAATATTTATATTACAGAGGAAAGGGAAAACACCGAAAAAATTCTTATCCAGAACTTACTCTGACCGAGATTCGAATTCGGAACCTCTTGAAAGAGAGGTAGACACGCTACCATCTACGCTGCAGAGGCGGGTATCTCTTAGGTTTACCACTTATATCACTATATGCATAAGTTATTCAGAAATAAGAAAACTTCTGGGGCTTTATTTTCAAGATATACACTTCCTTCGACATGAAAGTGCTTTAAATATATATTTTAATTAATATTACTAGATGTGTTTTGAAAATACAAAAAGTGCATGTAAAGGGTTATTTGTGGTGAAAGAACTCTTAAAAATCGTCGTGTCTCGACTGTGGGAGATGCTGCTGAAATTATATACAAAATTTTATATTTAAACGAATCTTCTTTTCTTTTGCTTGCGTTATTCTGCTCACAGCAATTCTTATTCTAAAACTCCTATGTATTGCTCTGATATGACTCTAATCTTAGGCCACGCCGTGGCTCAGTGGTTAGACCGGTTGGCTCTCACCAAGGTGGCCCGGGTTCGATCCCAGGCGACCGCATAGTGGGATTTGTGGTGGACAACACGGCGTTGGGGCGGGTTTTCTCCGGGACCTCCGGTTTCCCCCGCAATCTCATTCCACCGGTGCTCCATCTTTATCTCATGTATCATCAGTGTCACCACCTGCGGTGCCGTATGTAGTAAAAGCGGGCGTTAAACACTACACACACACACACAAACACTCTCTCTCTCTCTCTCTCTCTCTCTCTCTCTCTCTCTCTCTCTCTCTCTCTCTCTCTCTCTCTCTCTCTCTCTCTAATCTTATAAATGCTACATCTACTGCGTGTTATAAACATTTGCGTAAACGGTTTAATTGCATATCCCCTTGTAGATAAATATTACGACAGTAAGCGAATACGGTAGACTTAGCTACGGTCAAATGTCTTAAGAGGAGCATAGGTAATAGATAAACAAATGAATTACTACGTCCTACTTGAGAACGATATAAGCACTTGAAAATTCAAACCAATAAAAGAATCTCGGAAATAGCTTTAAGGGATTATATTAATTGTGTATACGAGACCTGTATTTTTGCGAGTAAGTTGTTGTCTATCTCGTATAGTTTAGCATTTATGCCTATTCAATGCATTTCAATAGGTATATACCTTCTATTTGTAATGAAAGTATTCCAAATGCATAGTGTTTTAAGAAAATCGGTGGGAGATTTTTTTAAATTACATATTTTAACAAATTTCTCATTAAATTGGAGTTGTTTTCAAACATTTCTGTAGCGGTTCCTAGGAAGATATTAAACTCAAGTGCCAGGTTATTTATTTCACCTACTTCTCTTTTTTATTATAGACAAACAGATAGACACACAACATTAAATACCTTCAAATTTCTTACGTGTGCACTCCACGTGGCAGCCTTTTACTCGCTCTTCCACAATAAAATCATTGTTCTACTACGTAATTCATTTTGATTGATGAATCCTTTGAAAATCATATAATTACGTACTTTCTTGAATGTACAATACTAATAGCTGAGTACAACAATCTTTAACAGTAGTCAAATATTTAAAAAGCTGCTTTAGATTTCCGTTCGCTTAGATATCCAGGACAAAAAAGTAACAACTTCCAATTTGAGAAATGTGAAACTATTGGAAGTTTCAAAAAATAACGAGAAGTATCTCCAAAATTATTCACTCCATAATTGGTCATAAATTTCGTGTTTTAACGAGACCTTCCTTTTTGGGTACAGTAAGATTTTTTTCTATCTTTCACGATATACCTGTTATACCATAATAACAGGTAATCGCATACGTCTAATCATATTTCCATAAAATTCAAGACATACTTTTAATTTTTATCAAAAATATATTAAATATATATTATTTTAATTAACTTCCATAAAATCATTTTTGATAAAAAAAATGTTTCACGTAAAGAGTAGTTGGGAGAAGAGGATTTTCTTGAAAATCTATGTGTAGTATCCTTGGACTTCTTACACAGATACACAGAGACAAATATTTTTCTATAAATTCTTGTCTTTTGATTCCGGAAGTCTCAAAATGTGTTTCTGACGAAATCTTAGTTTCGAATTTTTTGGAAAGAAATACATATTTCTCTAGTTATGCCTCGTAAGTAGTAGGAAAAATAAAAAGTAATGAATATTTCATTCTTTGTATGACCTCAAAAAAAAAAAAAAAACGAATTACAATTTTTGTCCTTCAACAAAGAGTAAGATATTTACAATTCATACCATTAAGAAGAAATAACGCGGAGATATGAATGTAATGTTACAAAAGTATTGGGAAATATTTTATGTACTTCTAAACTCTACATCATTTCATTGCCATGTGTTTTATCTCTCTCAGTTTACGAATTATATAAAGGGGTACACAATTAATTAGGAATGAAAGCTATTTTAAGGCTAATGCAAAAATTATATATTAGATACTTAGCATTGCAATCAATTTCGCTAGGATGAGAAGCTTTCCAAATATTTTTGGGTAGTTTCCGATGCAGACGTTTACTCGGTTTTTTCCAGTTTACGATTTCTACCCTATTTACTATTTACCTAAAATAAGTATAGAATGCGTTAATTCGATAACGTATTTCGTGAGAAATACGCTTTAAAGCTTCCTGATTTCGGTACAAGAATTTTCCTAAAGGATGTTCCTCTGTGCGTGAGGTGTGTTACTTTGTCTTCCCCTGTTTTAATAAAATAACTAAAAATTGAAGAATGCTATTTATATTTAGCATATTGAATCTTCCTACGATTCGAAAATAAGATCTTAAAGAATACCTTCTGACAACGAGCTCCCTTTATTTGATAATTTTGTTAGGTTTTGCTATCATCGTAGGTATCTGTGAAAAATGTTTCCAACAAATTTCATTAAAATACTACAGTGATGCACTTACGATAACTGCACGAGGAATCCAATGTATATCTTTAATTTTATGCAAATAGCCTGTGAGGGCTTCAATCTGAATTACTCCCATAAGCGATAAATATCCTACCACATACGTAGAAATTTTGAACTTATGAAGACATAGAATTGATATGTAACTGTCGACTTGGTTACATCCGGGCTTCTCATTGTTACAGGAGCAAAACAGGTTTTCTTTAAATTGATTCACCACAATTTCATACCCCTTCCTTAGTTTTCTAGTTAACCTTACGAAAAGAGCAAGGAATTGTAAAGAAAGCACATAACAGTCAGAGTTTTAAAATTCTGGCTACCATATAGGTCTTATATCTGAAAGGAATATCTACTGAAGATGTATTTTTATTAATAATTGCATAGAGTAGTACTACTTCGTAAGAATAGTTTGTAAAAGACGTAGAGAATGGTCGGTGGCGCTACGTAAGTAAAGCTGTCATTCCAAACATATTTTTTCTGAAAATATTTTATTAGAGTACCTCAAAACATTTATTATTTTTAAGAAAACTAAAGAGAACGTTATGCAAAAGTGCCTTTGTGAACTGTGGCTCCAACTCTATGGTTACAAAGCCAACAAACATGTATATACGACATCAAATAAAATAAGTTACACGTTTTGTTTCTTTTATCAAGTTGAATATGTTTAAACATATATAGCTTCACCTGGAGTTTCCAAATGCAGAAGCTGTATTGTAGGGGAACAAATTTAAGGATTGACATTACGAAGAGGTAACCATGAACGACAGCTGTAGTTGACGCTAATTCGTCTGGCATTCTGAAGGTAGCAAATGTTTGAATGTTTGAGGAGAAACAGTAAAAACAAGAAAAAACTTGATAAAATAAAATGAGAGGAGAAAGAGAAAGTTAAAAGAACACTTCTGTACACGACATATAGTTTTGCGATTGTCAGTGGCGTTGAAGACGTAAAGGTTTTAAATGAAGTTTAAATCTACCGCTACAGCTAGAAAAAGTTTATACAACGAGGAAAGCTTCTAATAAATTCCATGTACATAATTTTCAACGTGTTTTAGATAATCAAAAATAAATATAAAGCTTCAAAATAGTACTTGGATAATTTGTACGTACTTTTTGCATTTATATTACCATTTGTGGCTGCACTCCTGAACTTCCTACTCTCTGAAGGTTTCATTTAATATGCTGAATTTCTGATCTGCATCTGACATAAACTTAAAGCGTTCGAAACATTGTTCCAATATTTAAGGGTTTTTAGAAACAAATTGTACGTTAATATGAGAAAGTGGCGAAACTTTGCAAATAGTTTTAAATTCTTATTAATAATTGCTAGTTTTCTTTCAAAATAGTACTATGAACTTAGTTTTTTAATTTATCTTCGCAAACCAGAAAATTTATATGGCGTGTTGTATTGGTTTTCTGAAATCCACATTAAGCATTAAGAAGGTGCCACAAAACCCAATCATCTGGAAAATTTTGGTGAATGGGAACTCTGAAAATATCAACTATAAAAAAGCTCAAATTTTATAATTGGAAATATTTAACCTAAGTGTTTGGTTTATTGTATCTGCAATAGCTACTGAATATATACAAAATATCCTGAATTTTGTTTAAACCACTATTAGTTTTGGATGCATATAATTTAAAAGCTATTTACATTCAAACTAACTTAACGTCAATAATATTATTGATCTTCGTGAATAGTTCTCGCTTATGTATTTCACAGATCCTAGAAACATAAAAAACTGCACGTACTTCACAAATTTAATATACAACATCGCCAAATGGACATATGTAAATCTGCGGCATGAAACCTATAAACGTAGTTTAAAAGCCTAAACACTACGTTGAATCCTCCTGCATATTTTATATTTGAAGCAAGAATAAAAATACGCAGAAAATGCATAAGAGGTTAAAAGTTACTGAAAAGCCTTGAATGTTTGAAAATCAAATGTGTCAATCCTTTGAGCACGTTTGTTAACAGACTTATATATTAAATTCAAGAATATAAACAGTGTATTTCTAAAAAACAGTGACCACATTTTACTTCTTTGTATTCTTGGCAAATAAAAAAATTATTTTTTTCTGATTGATACCTGCAGCGTCTAAAATATATGTAGAAATACCACGATTAAAATTTTGTCTTGAAATTTGCTTAGTACTTGTTAAGAATATTGGGGCATCATGTGCTTGACTATAAAATCCTTTCCTTTCCATTACTAAACCATTTGCAGCATAGTTTAATTTCCTTTAGCAAATTCTATCAGACGGGTTTACATTATTGTTGCACATATTTCTGTGGTAAAAATATAAATGAACTTTAAATCAATTTTGAACCAAGACATACTGAGTACGTCAAAATGATATACATTTGCCAAGTTAAATATATAAGTATTTTGCCCATTCTCCGAAAGCATTTAGTTCAAATTCTTAACTTAGTAGTGAAAAATGCAGTATTAATGTGGTATAACTCAATTAAAGCTTTTGAAATACTAAATTATTATGCAGTAAATTAATACTAAATTCGAATAACAGTTTAATGCTGTCATAATTTTGTAAATTTAAAAAGAACGACTGCTTAGTTTTCTATTTGTCACAATATAGATTAAAAAGTATTTGAAAACGGAGAGAAATACGAATTTTCATTCGTCAGTTTTCCTCTTTTCTTCATATCGATTACTTATAAAAATAAAATGAGGCTGAATGGCGTGTCACAGCTTAAACACATGACTGTTTTACGTCTGTCACGCACAGCATATAAAATGAAAAACAAAAGATACCACTAACAGTGCATAAAACTCTAGTATTGTATACTAAGTGCTGATGCCGTTCCCATAATTCGCTCTTCGCTAAAAAATAATACATTTCTCTTTCATTGTACGCACTGTTCTTGTTGATGAAGGGTAGCATCCTAAGTTAGCCTTGAATTTAAAATATAGTATATTTCCTTTAGTAACAAAATAGAAATACTTACGCATTTAACAGAAGATTAAGTGGAGAAAGGCAATGAAAGCGGAACTGTGGCAATCTTGCCACAATAATCAATTAATTATCTTGTTCAGTTTCACAGAACTTAGCAGCCTACTTGCAAAACTGTCACGTGGAGCTCTGACGGTATTTGGATAAATCATTGTCTCATAAAGGATATGGAAAGCTCATTGAACGGCAGTGATATGAAAATGATTTGAAAGAATTTTGTACAGCACTTAATTTAATTTTTACTCGTTCAATATTCTCCAAAATGTGCTTCATTCAAGTTTTAGGCAAATGACACACGTTTATAAGTTGAAGTTACAAATTTCACAAACTCCACAATACGCAACAAAATTATTTGTAACATCCATGTACTATAAAACTGTTATTTCTCCCAGTTAGCGTAATACACATTGAAAACACTAGTGGCATTTGTTTCAAACCACCGAGGTCATTTCGTTCTGTGCTGTCCTCTTTAAAAAGATCTCCCTACACTGAGGCACGCGGCAATCAATGAAAATGCAAGCCATCAAAGCATTAAAATACCTAAGTGGTTTCATTAAAAAGACAAAGTTCTACGAGTAGTACATTACTTTTCTAAACATCTACTTGTCAACACACCACCAAAACGCAACTACATCTACTTGTCTCCATAGATGATAAACAAAGAGAAACATAAAAACTACACACTTAGATTTGCGTTTGTATATGTATATGTCCATCCTAACCTCAATCTAGTTCAAAACATTGAACATCACAACACACATACTGCGAGAAGGCGGGTTTGAAGCTTAGAGGTAGGATATATAAGGTTAAGGTAAACAACGCCGTTATGTCATGCAGCAAATAGCACAACAGCAATAATAAAATAAGAACAATAATAAATAACACACAAATACATTCATTGTTGCATGGTCATTGTTTCGTTTCTTTTCTCTCTGTTTCTCCGGATGTAGTTTATTTCCTTGTTTCACTTGGAGACAGAGAGTGATAGAGTGGTATCTAGGTTTTGTTACATTACCTAGATGTGAGAGGAATGTCCCCGATGCTGATTCCACTCTGTCCGAACGCAATGTGTGATGTGATGTCTTGTCTCCTCACCAACTCCCAAACGAAACAGTCGACGTGCGAACCGGCGCAATCTGACCCGCACGACGGCGACGGCGACGGCGCGCTGGCGGACATCGACAATGCTGCACTCTCATGGCCGTGACATTCAACTAAATATTGATCCCTCCTCTCCCGCACCAGCCGCCCCGACCACGTAACCTACTCCGCAGCACGCCTTACGTCCGTACTACGGTCATGTTGTTTGTATCCATCAACAACATGCGGCCTATATCCATATTCATGTACATCGTGGACGTTAATTAAATACCGCATTGAGAAACAACATTCATTACAGGTATCTTCGAAGCATTCTCACCTACATGTCTAACGTAGCATTTTACACGAATGTTCACCAAAATGCTTTTCAGCTTCGTTTGTTGCTTTATGGAATACCATTTAAATAACTTGCAATTTAATGAAAGAGTGCTTATCTTATCGCAGTACTAATGCAACTTCGCCATTAATAAAATGGAAAAGTTGTCAAATGTGTGATTCGTTTACTGTGTCCAAATAACTAACCAATCAAGATTCAGAAGAGCTTTGTAATTGCAGTTGTCATTTGATAAATCAGGTAAATTTCCATGAAGGGGTGCAGGCCGCGCCGTTGCTCAGTGGTTAGACCGCTTGACTCTCACCAACGCGGCCCGGGTTCGATCCCAGGCGACTGCAAAGTGAGATTTGTGGTGGACAACACAGCGTTGGGGCGGGTTTTCTCCGGGACCTCCGGTTTCCCTCGCCATCTCATTCCACCGGCGCTCCATCTTCATCTCATGTATCATCAGTGTCATCGCCTGCTGTGCCGTATGTAGTAAAAGCGGGCGTTAAACACTACACATTTCATTTTTTTTCATGAAGGGGTGCAAATTTTTTATTGCAACTTGACGGGTAGTAGGCTTAATTATTCAGAAGATTGTACAGAAAATTTGAATGTACTACAATATACAGTTCATTGTTGACAGGCATCTGAACTGGTCAGTGTGATAGCTGTGATTGAAAATGGAAAAAAAGAGTTTTGTACTTACATTAACATTTTAATTTGAAGGTGTGGACTGCCGGTAGTCAAAACTGAATTGTATGAAATTCACGCGGACTCTGACCCACATTGAAGACCATTTGAATGGAATAGGAAGTTGAATCCAAAATGTTGTATGCATTGGAGATCTGGGGGGGGGGGCATAGAGGTAAACAAAACGGTGGACCAAAACTACAGAGGTTTTGTAAAGAGTTACTAGGCTTAACAAGATCAGCACCTAGCGAAGTAGCTTTAGTTGAATTAGGAAAGACAAGAAGAAATGGAATAATAATGGAAAGAATAATAACATTTTGATATAGGTGTTTGGTCAAAGAAGAGGGAAAAATTAAGAAATTATGCATGAGAACTCAAATAGCTGGTGGGCAGAGATAGAAGGAATTAGGGAAAAATAGGAATGGGAGATACATTGAGATTAGAGGAAAGGAATACAAGCGATGTGGGTAAATTAGTAAAATGCAGAATCGAATTTTTTGTGGTAATTTTACGTCCTCCGACGTTAAGTCATATCCGACGGTGAATGAAATGAAATGAGTGAAATGATGCTCAAATGTGTGCAGGTTCCAAGGAGCTTAGAGCTACTCAAAATTCGTCTTTCAGGTTAAGGGAAACCCCCGGGTAAAACTTTATCCAGGTAACTCACCCTGACCGAGATTCGAACCCGGGACCTCTTGTACGTGAGGCAGACATGCTACCACCGATGCGGGCAGAATAGAAGATATAGAAAGACAGGAAATACGGGGAATTCTAGAAAATATGAAATCATTACAATTTTAGAAGCAAATAAGAAAACTGGGGACGAGAAGCATATGTAGATTACTACAATAGGCAGGAGAGAGAAGGGTTAGCTTGGGTGAAAACAGGAATAATATTTCTAAGAGGGACAAGAGGTAGGGCAAAGGGAATTTGTGAATTGTGGGGGAAAGAAAGCATAGAACACTATGTAACAGAATGCAAGGAAGTTGCAATATGTAGAAAAAAGGTTTGGGAGGAAAAATGCGAGAAAGTAGAGAAGAGGATAGTAGCTATAAAAATGTTAACGGGCATGTAAATAATATACAAAAGGAAGTTGAGGAGGAAGAAAGGGACTAATTAAGTAACAAGGAGGCACGTAGTTTAAGAGATACCTGGCAGAGCAGAAGACCATGGTATCATGTAAGCCAAGGTAGCAACAAGGTGAAGACAAATAAATGTAGCCTAAAGTTGTAAATTGTAAAATTTTGGAATACGCACAATAAATATGTCATACTTTTGGCTCAATGAATTTAAACGTGGCCGTAGAAGCACCGAAGATGAATCGCCCTCTGGTCGCCCAATTGAGGTTACCACGCAAGACATCATTGAAAAAATCCACGATATAGCTGTTCAAGACCACCGAATCAAAATTCATGAGATTGCTGAAGCTGTAGACATCTCAAATGAGTGAGAGCACAATATCCTGCATGAAAAACTGACAGTGCAAAAGGTGTATGTAAGATGGGTGACGCTATTGCGCAGGACATTTTGCGCCGATTTGTGAACATGGATGAAACTTGGATCTATCATTATACATCAGAGTCAAAACAGCAGTCAAAGCAATGGATAAAGGCTGATGAAAGTGCACCGAAGTAGGCAAGGACTATTATGTCAAGTGGGGGGGGGGGTGATTGTCATTGTTTTGGGGATTTTCAAATAGTAATCCTCATAGACTATTTGCAAAAAAGAATAACCATAACTTGAGTCTATTTTGCCTCCTTTTTAAATCGTTTTCAATATGAGTTGACTGAAAAGAGACCGAGATTGAAATGCAAAGGTGCTCTTTCACCAGGATAATGCACCATCGCACACACCAGCAAAACGTACATGAGTTGGGATTTGAATGGGTTCCTCATCCACCTTATGCACCAGACTTAGCTCCAAGTGACTTCTACCTGTTCCCAAACTTGAAAATTTGTCTTGTGGGTATGAAATTTTAATTAAATGAAGAAACGACAGAACCTACTTTTCGACGGGATGAAAAAGCTGGAACATCGCTGGACCAAGTGCATAGGCATCAATAGAGGCAATGTCGAGAAATAAGATGCGATGTTCGCGAAAAGAAAAATCTCTTTTTTTCCAGACTTGTCAAACGACCCTCGTATTTTGGGTCCTCCTTGGAGAGCCTCTATGTAAAAAATTATGGTGTTTAGTATTAAAACCTGCTGGATAGTGATGAAACTCGCGTCATAAAATTTTGATAAATAACTCTGCCTTTTTAATTTAGTTTTGTACTTTCATTATTGTTTGTATTGCGGAATGATTGGATTTGAATTGGATTGGATTTTGAAGGTATAATGAATTTACATATAAAGAATTAGACTCAGAGTCCAGCTTTCCTCAAGTCGGTGCATGATAAATCTCATACCTGGAGCACGGTCTCGAATTATCTGCAATACTTCAATATCAATTTATTAAGATAATGATTCTGAAGCATCTTTATTGATAATTATTTACCTGACGATTACTAAATACAAAATAAGACTCCAATATTTTATACAATAACCCTTTTAAAACATTTTCTTCCACGACTAATTCTCATTATTCCTATTCTTCTACTTTAACTTCCCTAATTGTTCTACTATCGCGGTGTTCGGGGATTCCTGTTCCTCTATCCCTTTTCAGGTCGGGTCTGAGAGATGAATGAAAGGAAAGAAGGTGATGGAGCAATTGGTGGAACGCTGACGCGAGAAACCGAGGACCCGGAGAAAACCCGTCCCAGCGCTATGTTGTCCACCACGAATGTTACTTTTCAGTTGCCTGGAACGAACCCAGGTCGCCTTGGAGAGAGCCAAGTGGTTTCCGCGACTATTAATCTTCTTTACTCTAGCGTCTCTTGAAAATTAATTTTGTCTCCCTTGGCAAACATTCATTTGTTCATACACTCCTCACTAATAGCCAGCTACGTATATACATTTGTTTGTCTCATGTTCGCAATTTCACTTTTACATACTTAATAAAAGCGTAATAACATTTTAAACATTATACTTTTTTAACTCTCAACCACTCTGCCAAATTAATAAACAATATTTATTTTTGGGGTCAAACAAGAAAACAAGAACAGCATAGGTTCTTATTTTACTACAGCAGTTTACTACTCTTTCGTAAATTTAATTAATTTAGAAACCATAAAACGTTTAATTTTAAAGAAATTTTAAAATTGATGTATATGCACTCAATTTTTTCTACTTACACTTGTACAAACCATTGTTCCACGTATTGTTAAACGAAATAAACGTTAAAATGGTTTCATTGTGTATCAGTTCATAGCTGCAATCGGAAAGAGAAACACAATAAGCTTAAGAGATAGTTAAATCTTTTAAGAGCTGGTTGCTATGTGATTAATTTGAAATTTCGTCTCTTTTGCAAGTCCAGAACATTCAAGTACTACTTCCCACTTTTAAGCAAAGTATGACTGCTTGGAAATTAGAACCAGTTACAAGGAATATTTTTAAAATAATTATTTTGATAAAATACTTTATTTGAGTAAATTGTGTTTCAATGTTTTGTGTGATTAGATTTTGTGCCTTTATCTCTTCCGTTTGCGACTCATACATAATTCATCCACAATTAAGAGATTTTCAAAAATTGTTTCAAGATATACATTTCATCTCTCGTAAAACTGTAATAAAACCAATATCGCCTAGATTAACATTTAGTAAATAGTAGAAAGAGGTTTGGGAAAATTAATTTGCTAAGAGATAGATAAATTCATGTGAATCTAAAATATCAGTATCCCTTAAGTTACACTTTTTGAAATACTTGTTTTGAAAGTTAATCATTGTGAACATGTATTTGGTTGAGTAAGCTAATTAACAATATATTTGCCAATTGCCATGACAAGTCATTATACTATTTTCATTACGTGCGGAACCAGTAGGACTGGATTGTTCGCAGGAGATCCGGCACTTGGACCAGACTGTATCCCCGGGAGGGAGAACGAGGTGAGAGGAGACAGAGGGCGTTAGGTTTAGGACAATCGTTATCTCACCTGTCGTGGCTCCAAAAAAGTCAAGGGGCCCATTCGGACATCGGAGACCCCTCACCCCAGTGCAAGAACTCCAGGTAAGCTTGCACAACCGGCATTACGCCAGCCGCGTTCCTAAATCGGCGCAGTAGGCCGGCTCGGAGATCGGAGTCCCTCTCTCTGGAGGAGAAAGTGTAGGTATCATCTCGCCATGGACCACCAAGACTCCCTCCGATACTTCTAGTGAAAGAAACTACCAGATGAGAGATGATATGGTGGGTCAGGAAATTCGGGGGATGTAATTAATCTACTGAGCATTTGCCTAGCAACTCGGGAAACCCCCGATAAATCCCATGGGTCAGGTATATCGGCCACGAGAATCGAACCCAGGCCTCCCGAACGCGGGCCACTTACGGCTGGGCCATCTCGCTCGGTTACCAGTAGGAAGTGACGTAACCCCAACAGCATAATTATTTACGAAAGCATTGGAAGTTACATAATACCGACCAGAATATCAGCAATTCTGATGTATTACTGCTTTCTACGGTTTTCCAAGTGATCAAAAAGTAACTGCTTAACCATTAACTCTAAGCTACTTACCAAATCTTGAATTCTTGAGAATCCTTGGCCCGCCCAGTTTGCATCTTCGACCTAATAAGTATGGCTTAGAGTTCTTAATACGCAATGTACTATTTTGTCTATCATCAGCCTGTACTATGCAGAGAAACTATTGTTTTGCAACTAAATATTTCAATAGAGATATCAAGGAAATAGGTTTCAGAATTTTTCAAAGACGCAACAAGATTTCATCAAGAAAATCCTAATTACAGTAAACTGCGGTACATTTTTACTTTTAAAAATGTATTTTACAATATTTTTTAAAGATACATGAACAAAGCACTGATCTTAAATATTTCTACAAAAGGACTGTGAGCCCCCTTCGTTTTGAATGAATTTGTTGCTTCAGTGCCAGAATTTAGCGATCAGTCTCTTTGCTGTGTGAATACTGTGTTAGTAGGTTTCATTAGAAAGAGAACGAAGGAAAAACTTCCAAGAAATAGGAGAAGCACTCGGTAGTCCCGGAAATCAAAGGGGAGACGAAACTGAAAGTATTTTTAATATACCAGTCATTTTACGAATACCTGACCTTTTATAGGCAAGATGGGAGTTTTATCCTCAGATCTTTCAATTCTTCTTGCATTTGAATTACGACAACAAGCTTTCAAGGTTAACCAAGGAAGATAGAAGAGAAGGAACGGCCAAAAAGGAACACCAGTAGTTCTACTAGCTTAACTTCATTCAGAAACAAGAGCATGGCTCCTCAATGGGTGTCACAGCTTTTAGATTTATTGGGAGACCGGGTTCGATTCCCGAGGTCAATTTACCTTACCCTCGGGTTTCTTTTGGGGGGGGGGGGGGGTTCCCGAGTTATCAGGCGAATTCTGGGTCTATTAATTTCCTGTCCCTCCATTTAATTTCCTCTATCATTTTATGTCATCTTTCACCTGGTGGTCTCTTTCAGGCTGGAAGTGTCGGCTGGTGTTTCGGTAGTGCATGCTAACTGAACCAATTCCTCCTCCGTTAGGATGGTTGCCGATCTCCAAACCCAGTCTCGTGGCGGGACAGTTTCCGAATCACAGTAGGACGGGATGTCCGTTGTCCTGGCCCATCGGAGGAAGCAGTCATCTAACTGAAACTCTAAGTTCTATGCACCCCGGGTTCATTTGGTATATTCATAAAGTAATGGTTATTGCAACATCTTCAATTTATACGGTCATTCAGGTCCTGAAGAAGGCCATGGAGTATAGAATGGGCGAAAGCTCAACATTTATAAACCAGACGCGGCTGATCACCTGCGAAGTCTTGATTGTACGGTCTCCTCAGAACTGGAGGTGCCGACTGACCGATCGTAGTACTGCTAGGCTGAGGTACAGCGTGAGCATTGTTGCTGTATTCCCATTCTTAATAAGTTTTGCAAGGGGTGTTTTGGGCATCCTTGTTACGCTCCCTTGGGTGACGATGATGCTTTGATTGATCGCTGACGTCATCCACTCGATGACGCTGAAGACGACGTCACCTCGCGTCTCCTGGTTCTCTGGATCGTTCTTACCTGCTGACGCTGGTAACCGCCTCCATCATCCTCTGCCATGATGGTGAGAACGAAGACGTCCACGGCTGCTATGGTAGCTATCCTGAATCTTAAGGTTTCAGGATTAGGTTGCAAGCAAGGTTCAGGGTTGTGTGTGTGGATCACTTGGGCGTAGAGGGAAATCTAATGGCAATCACCTAGATTTTTCTTGGTTACAAATTTTTTCACGACAAACTTTATGCGGACCTCGTGTCACTAAAAGTGTTCTGCTTTATGGAGTATGCTTTTGTCAGCGTATACTACAAGCTCCACCATTCTCATCCACACTGTAACAATAAAATTATTATATCAGCGATATTCCGCGCGACTTTATTGTAACTTATAAAACCCGCGAAATACATGCGCACAAACTTTTCGGGCTGACAAACATGGTTTCACTTCCACGTAGGCAACAGCGACTGTGTATAATTCTGCGCGATCTTTTTGCGCTAACGTGTGTGATTTCACTTCCACGTATGTGGCAGCGGCTGAGAAAAATCCCGCGCGAACTTTTCGTGCTAAATACGTGGTCTCTTCCCCATGTATACGGCAGCGACTGACTAAAATTCAGCTTTCTATCTTTATTTTAACTGTCTCTATAAACACCCCTACCACTGCTCACATGGGAACGTGATGTCACTGTTCATTTATTGGCCGACCATAAACACCGAAATTACTTTTTATGTTTTTGCCGGAAGTGTTTTTAAATTGAAGAATGCATATAGCTTCTTTTTTAGGGAAAAACCTTCTTAATATTTTCAGGATTCACCCGATTTCTCCTGTCAGAATATTCCTGAATATAGCAGTTTCGACCATGCAGATTTATTGCTCTGTTCGCCTTTTGTTACCGGAACAAGACACTTCCACTGACCGAGGTCCGTTTCGAGTTCGTCTGACATACACATACGAGCTTTTACAAGGGAAACAAAAATTTAACATGTGGAAACACATAAGATCTCGTTTACAAATGTTTACTTGACAAATGTTTTAATATAACTTTTAACATATCATGGATTATCATAAGCAGATGGAGTATTGTTTAAGGTTTAAGAGCAGAAACATTTATATTTCCATAATTCTTAGGTAGAGTTATTGACGTTAGGTAGTAAGAAGTAGCATGTTGCTCCTTTGGTTTTTGTATAGGATGCAAGGCCTCTTGCATCCTGGTGGTATGATTACATTCAGTCTTGATTTTGATTATTGGAGGATCAGTCAGCTTTTGACTGGATTAAATGCGGAGCTCAGGTTTTGTCACTCTATGGACTTGTTGCGGTGCTACCTCGAGTGACTGCAAGCCATGTTTGGAATGCGTTATTGCCTAAGCCGACGTCTTCTAGAGTCATGACCTCTAAGGAACCTAACCAGGACGCTTTCATGATGTGTAATTTTCCGTATGATTTTTACAGCCCGGCGCCTTATTTCGTCCTCCATGTATGGAAAGAGTTCTTGAGTCTCCCGGGAAAGGAGCGGCCAACAGAACATATTGAACGGAGTCCTCCATTCTGTGTCCGTTGTAGCTACAGTAGCCAGCTTTCTGTGGCCATATTGCAGGTCTCCAAGCATCTAGTATCAGGCAGACTATGAGCACCCGAAAGAGGTGCAATGTCAGGCGAATGGGCATCGAACCTCATCCAGATATATGTTACGTTGAAATAGGCGTTTTATAACCAGTACCTGCTTCAGAACTTGTCTATTGCTTTTCAGCTTACTAGCTTACTGCTAGCCTTATCGGTTTCACGTTTACTACTCAGTGTTTTATGGTGGGCGGAGAGGGCATTTAAACGATGACCGTTATGTTTTGGTCCTTTTCCCGGCACTGTTTTTTTTTTTTTTTTTTTTTTTTTTTTAATGTGGAACTGTTGATCGTTAGGTATCTGCCATTTATAGAGGTGAGATGGTCATATACCACAATAAAGTTTATAACAACGTTACAATAATGGAAAGAATGTCAGTAAAATGTACAGTAACCGTGTGTACGAAGTTTCAACGCACTTCCTCAACAGCAGAAATATAACTGGCCATGTGGACAGAAATATACTGATGAAATGCGAATATTAGCAATGCACATGATCAACAAGGACTGAAAGCTTGCAGCTAGCCGAATTTAGAAAACCAAATTAAGCCACATCTGCGACAATTGTCATGTCTCTTTATGGCTGCCTCTCCCCGAACTCCCTATCTGAAAATTCTTGTGTTCTCTATACTGATTAAGCATGTACATTTTAGTTTAATTTTCTTATGACTCTGTTAAAATAGCAGCTTAGAAAATTGCTGTACAATTTAATAGCCTTTTAGTACTAGTCAGAAGCTGTTACAAACTTTTAATTAAAGAAAGCGGTGCAGCGAAGACCCTTTTTTGCAGCTAAGAAATGATATTACTACTTTTGCAACTGAGTGTCGACGGGTACAAGCAGACAGAAGTAATTGTAAGCAGTGTTATAAGCAAGCACTGCGCTCTTAAGCACCTAATATGCCGTTTTATTAAGGTCAACACTTGGTGCAGCAAATGATCTCTATAACCGGCTTCCACCACTTGTGCTCGAGTCGAATATTCCGATATGGGACATTGTAATACAGTAAGCTCAGCTTGACATTGTAATACAGTAAGCTCAGCTTAAGTCAAACAAGTATAGCTCTGTCACAGTCGAAACTTGAAGAAGAAAATATTGATACTTTATAGGATATCTGACGCATTATAGAAAACAATCTTTTGTTTTTGCTGCCAGTGGTACTTTTGCTACTAATATAAAACGACATGTTCATACTTAAGTATCACCAATTGGTTGAGGAGTCATTATGATGACATTTTAATTTCCTTCTTCCAAGCTTTTCTTCGTTATTATACACTCTAATAAAATCCACCAACATATTTAAATAACATAGCGATAATATATTGCAGTATCTTGGCTTTGAATTTCAGTACTCTTCATATGGCATCATTCTCAATGACTCCGTCAGTTGTCTTAAATATTTGTTCCAGCTATCCTTTTAGGAAAATAACAGTTAATGGAACTTTCTGCAACGTAAGCGTAGTATGTCGGCGGATCTTCTTAAAAATTTAGTGTAGCATGTTGGTAAGAAGCTGAGCGTAAATCAAATTTCATATTTATCACTCGATTCTCTTTTTATTATTGCTGAAAACACAGAGGAGCGTCTGCAAAATCCCTCTGAGACAAACCCCTCTTTTATAAAAACGGGTTTGGAGCTTCAGAGAACCTTAAAACAAGAATTTACACTGAAATCACTATCAAACTTTTGGCAGCAATACATCTCCTCTTCTCAAATGTTAAAGACATTAGAGGCGCGCTGTACTGCAGACTCCAGCCAATCCTAAGCTTGCGCCGCCTAGCAGCACTGCTGGATGTGGTACACGCATCTGGCGTGCCTGAACTCAGAACATTCTGCTAATTACGCTCCGATAAATGTTTGAAAAATGACAGATGCCAATTTTATAATAAAAGACACCGTACAAAAATCCTGTCTCTACGATACTTAGAAGATGAGCGATGCTCATTTTATCTTTCACATGGTTATGGTTACATATTACGGATAAATATTTTAATATTACAGATGCCAGTCTTATAATAAAAATTAATTTTATTTTCTGATCATGTCTGTACAAAAGTCCCGTCTCTACGATACTTAGGCACGAGCGATGCTCATTTTATCTTTCACATGGTTACGGTTAAATGTTACGGATAAATATGTGCAAATTACAGATTGCAATCTTATAATATTGTCACCCCATTTATCTCAAGCATAAATAAATAATGTACCTACTATTAAAACAGAAGTCACGCACTGTAAAACAGGGTTAATTTTCAGTTTGTTTTCAGAGTAGATGTGTGGTATTGTTAAAGCGAATTGCATTGTTAAGTCGTGTGTTGAACATGAGTGTTTGTGACCCGAGTGCGTGAGCATGTCCCTCGAAGCTGGGATAACTGATTTTTCGATCAAAAAACATGAAGTGATTCACTCTCAGGGTAGAAGAATTATATTTAATATGAACAAGTTTATACGAAAGCTCTCCAATCCAGGATATATGGCAAATGTAGATTTTTAAAAATCACAGAAATTTACCCTGTAACTTTGTAGTGTAGGTAGTATGCACCCAGTGTCACGAATTTGCAGTGAAGCAGCTTCATCCTTAGAAAAAGGCAGCGTACCTGTGTTTGAATCTCCGGGAAAGATCCATGAAGTCGGAAAGCGACTTACTGGATTGGAAACCGTGCTTGCTATTCCACTGCTGTGACGTGTGTCAAGGTAAGATCTTAATAATTTTAGAAATATTCAATGTGTTGTTTAATTAAAAGAAGAATAGGCAATACATTTGCTGGCGCGTAAAACTGCTCTTGTGTACACGGAACGTCTACAGGTGCACGTACTACGCTTGACAACAGCGCTCCGCTTGAGCATTGGCCAACGTTCATATGTCTTTAACTTTTGCGAGCGGTATAATGTACTTACGTACTAGGAAAATGATACGAAGAAAAAAAAAACAATTGCGGCAAGAGAGTTCAAGACATTTGCTTGTAATATATTAAAAGTATGCATTTATTTTAGCACCTACAGGAATGTTCAGGACATGTCCTAGTGGATAAGTGAAACATATAAAGCAAAGAGAAATATCAATTGTCAAAGTATTAAAACTTGGGGAGTAATTTGTTTTGCACTCGCGTGACTTGTATCACTGTTGTACAAACTCTTGCAAATGCTTATTTCTATATCTACTTCATTTAAGTAATTGTAAAATTGCCTCATTGCATGATATTTCACTGAAGCTAAAAGTCCAGGGTTTCAAGGATAATCAAATCGTTTAAGTGCTGTTAATTATGTGATTGCATGTACATTCTATTGGCTTGACAGAGAGGGATGGTTCAGAGGATTTCGTTCTGTGGCCCGCATTCGGAAAGCCCGGGTTCAACTCCCGTGTACCACCTACAAGACCCATGGTTCTTTTTTTTCTCAAGGTTTTCCCTAGTCACTGGGCGAACGCTGGGTAAGTTAATTACATCACCCGAATTTTCTGTCCCTCCATTTCGTCTTCATTATCTTTTCAATTACCTCTCATCTGGTGGTCTCTTTCTGTGTAGAAGGGTCGGCAGTTTACTCCGCGTTGCATGGCAGGATGATCTGCTCTTGGTGAAACTTCCACCTCCGGTAGAACGTTCTCAGAACTGCAAACCCGTCTGGTGGGGACCTCTCCGGATTATAGTAGGAAGGGATGGCGGTTATACTGGCCTGCCCGGAAGTTTCCAGCTTCTAAAGTGGAGGATCCCTACCCTCTGCTCTATCCTAGCTTCTTGGGATGGCCGCCGTCTGTCTCCACTCACCTCTTCGTCTTTTTTTTTTTAATTTACGTTCTCCAGCGTTAAGTCATATCGGACGATGAATGAAATGGGTGAAATGATGCTCAAATGAGTCCGGTATCCAAGGAGCTTAGGGTTTTCCGACATTCATCTTTCAGGATAAGGAAAACCTCGGAGAAAATATTATCCAGCTAACTCACCCTAACCGAGATTCGAACTCGGGATCTCTTGAACGTGAGGTAGACATGCTACCAGCGCTACCGAGGTGGGCACTTCGTCCCTAACGGGGGTGCCCCACTTGGGGGCATAGGTGCAGTAAACCCAAGTTTAGACGTCCGTGCTGAATCCCTTCCGTAGCGTAGTCCAACCAATAAGAAGAAATACCTTGGAATTTGTTACCTTCAAAAATTATTTGATACAAAGTGTGTGATTTAACTAGATCTACATATTTTTGTAGTAAGTTTTAATGTGTGCGGTTTAGCAGTTGTACAGGATTCTTCCAGCACGAAGGTGACTTCATAACTCAATACCATTAAACTTAAGATACACGTTTCATTTATTTCGATACTTCAAACATGTTCCTGTAGAGCAGGGGATCCGTCCCCTTCAGCTGCTGTGATGGGAGCGCTGCGGACCCCTAGCACTCGTGGTACCTCTGAAGTTACTAGAGGAACCTCGGGCCGAACATTTGAGCCCATCCCGTAGGGGAGTTGTTCGGATTGTGTTGGAGTCGATGGTCAGTGGTTCCCGATACCCGTGGGAGATGGGGTACGTCTTCAGACGGGGTTGAGGGAAGCCATATATTCCCGTGTACTAGCCTGCATAGCTAGTAGAAGATGTGCTATGTCACCAGGCGGCCTTACGTAGGTTGATCGTTAGCCTTACCCTTTGGATTGGCGATCGTAAGTGGCGTATCCACTTCCATCCCGTCTTGTGTCCATAGTACACTTGTTAGTCTCTAGGTCTTGCCCTATGGAAAGCGCCACGGAGGTACCGGGCGCCCTTTTGGAACAGCTCGGTAACTACCTGGTCATTAGAGGGGAGGTCAGTCTTCACTCTGTGTGGATTGTTCTGGTACCTTCGAGTATATATATATATATATATATATATATATATATATATATATATATATCAAACATGCAGATTTTAATTACAATTTTTACGCATATTTTTGATAAATTGAAAAGCTTCAAAATATGTCTATTTAAAGTGTAACATAAGACAGGATGATTGTCTTGGACCTCTGAGTTTCGTATAACTGGAAGTTGAAAAGCTGAGAATTGAAAAGCTGTTTGAATTAGTGTTATTTGTTATTATCTTCTAGCTTATTTATTTTATATGCATATATAACATTTTTTATTAATCTTCTAACTTAAGTAATCAACACTTCAAGAATTTACTAGTAGTAGCTTTGAAGCTGAATAATTGATGCACAAATGCGCGAGGATACCTTTTCTGTCGATCTTGAAGAATTCTTGTAGATATATGCTTTGGCGGTCTAGAGCAATTAGTCTTCTCTTTGGCCGTAGTATCAGACTGAGGATAAATCTTTAGAAAATAATAACTTTTCTCTGATTTATAAATCTTTAAATTTATTCCACCAAAACCATTCACATATTTTTTCACAATGTTAAACTTAGTATACTATTGTCCTTTTATAAAATGATCAATACTCATGTGTAATGTTTCTGTCACCAACAAGTGGGTGGCAACCAGTGAAATGTTCAGTATTTCAGAAGGTCATCTTAAGGTAATTCATCGATCCTCTCTCACAATGGCAACAACAGTGTTGATATTTTCTTCCGTAAGAGCAGTAACTGGAGCACTGGGTCCACCTTCCTTTGAAATCGACTGTCTCCCCTCTTTAAACATTTTAAACCCCCTCGAGCTGTGATTTAGGGACGAACAGACTCTCGATAGGCCTTCTGTAACATTATAGCCTATACTGAAGAACTGTTGAGACGAAAGCAGAATTTCAAAGCCACATATTGTTCCTCGCGTGTTACCTCCATTGCAGTGGTAGGCAATACTGAACATGTCTGAACTTGCTTAGTTCTCACAGGCGGGAACTAGGAGTACAACAATGAAACTACTACTGCGTGTTTGTTTCACATTAAGCTAACATAAAATAATAAGATTGAATTTTAGTACGAAAAATTATGACCGTAAAAAATTATGACCATTCTTAATTGAACAGTCCTCTTATTTGCATATTCTCGAATATCTGCAGACAAAGTTTCTAGAAAAATCTAAATTACTTTTATCCTATTGGTCCACGTCACAACATTACGTAATCATATTTTTATAATAACCAATAGGAACATTGTTACATAAGTTATCATTGTGTGGCCTACTCAGTTTTACATTCTATGTTATATAAATCACATTTTCTAGAACTCCCAAATATGTGAAAAAGATATGAAATACACGTTACAACTTGCTACATATTAAGTACAGAAACCGTATATAGAATTTAAGATTCGTATTACACCAAAACATCTCTTATATTTAGTAATTTTAGGCTAGGTTATAATAATTTAGTGGGCCACCACAAAAAGAAACCATTCTGAAAAAACTGAGGTAACTTAGAGGCAATTATTTATAAATCCGGTTATATAATAAAATGAATTTAACTAAACAACTTTATCATTTATGGTAGGTATTCGTAAATGTTGTATTCAGTGTCACTTGGACCTCCACCTCCTCTTAAATAAAACCTCAGCTGCTGCTATTTAAAATGATAACACGCTATAACACCCTATTACAATGCCAATGCTACAGAAAGCAGTTTCTAAAATATATTGTTAAAGTGGCAAACAGAGGCCTCTAAGAACCAAATCAACCATTAGTATTATTTTATTAGCGGGCTAATTTAGACATTTAGTATGTATGTCCCCCCATATACAGTGCTTTCCGCTCCAATATATGTACTAGGTATACAGTTAAAAATACAATCTTGGTTTAGCTAGGTCTTGACGTACTTACATGTATAATATCGGGGGATTTAAAGCTCATAGAACATTTAACTGTTTTAATCTTTTTTTCTTTTAACGTTGGATGGATATAGCAATGGGCATGTATAATTGAAGGTTCAGCCATGTCAGTTTATATCACCCAAACAGCTAGCTAAAGGGATGTCATATTCGTAGTGCTTGTCATTTGTCATCATAGCGTGCCATAACAAAACATTTTGCAGAGACTTTTTTTCTCGCCACAAATATACCTAGTTTTTCTCTGCTACTGACGAATACCATCCATTAATATGTCAATCTTCATTGTATCATTGTCATAGAGAGGCTTTAGTTAGATAATTAATAATCACGCTTCTTCCTAACATTTTCCTGCTCTTTTTCCCCCTTCTTTCTTATTTCTACCTATCACAGAGGAAATTCTGTCACTTCAGCTGATGGCTTATTGGGCGTCAGCCCTGGAAGGAAAGCAGAGATGAAAGTATCCTACAGTCGATCAGCATTTATCACAGGTGGCACCATAGTCACGGTGGGTCCCTAACTTATCAAGCCCGACTAAGTTCCAAGTCGCCATAGATAGCCCGCCACCAACCAGGTATGGCTAATGAATCAGTATCCCTGGAACGGCGCGCCTCCCATCAGCGCACCGTATTTCCTGAGTGCAAGCACCACCGTAGAATAGCCCACCTGCGAATTCGCTGACTATCTGGAAAGAGAGAATGAAATGCAAGAAAGTTAAACTGGGGAGGTGAGGTAAATATTATTCGCAGCAATCACCTTTGTAACTCAGGAAAATATCCCTAAAGAACAAGGTTAGGAAGGTAGGTCGCGGGAATCGAAGCCACGCTACCAACTACGTTACCGCCTGAGCCATTCCGCCCCGTTTCCCAATTAGTATAAAGTATATCTGCATTTTAAATAAGATCTTATGTTATGATATGATTTATAAATTTATATTCAGAGTCATTTACTGCTGTCCATGGCTATTAAACGTTTAAACCATCTTACTCCAGAAATGAATCACGAGACACAGCATGTAGGATGGATTGCAATAATTTTGCTTTTAAACAAACAGTGTTTAAAGTTCATAAGTAATCTGTATTAAAACACAACAGACTCGATGTTTTTACTGTCCATATTGAACTACAGAATTTATGTGACATTTAATTATTAATACACTTTTGAAATTCTCAAACACACCACTAAACCACCATTAACAACAGGAATACTCAGACAAAAGAGGGCAAAGTGGTAGAAAGCGGTATATATGCGAATAAGATGGAAATTTTCGGCAATGGACTCGGCCAGTCAAAGATTGGAAACGAATGTAAAGGATGGGATAAAGAGAATAGGTATTGTAGTAAAGTGGCAATGCAGTAACATATCATTGTACTGATTTGATGTTATAGAATCGCAGTAGCCATATATAGACGTGTATTTCTGAGAGAAAAATCCCACTTTCAATAGATAATAATTATAGACAAATTAGTTGTGTAAAATAATATCTGTGTAAGTTGAGGGTAGAATAATAAACTAAATCAATCTTTGGCTCCAAATTTGGGAAGACACTCTCTGACCGTTTCACCTGATGATACGCCACTTACAGAAGACAAAATCATAATCTGCACTTGGAGTGTGAAAAGGAGAACGTACACCCTAAGTTTGTGCCGTTTGTTTTCCCTCCGGCACCTTTTACTTGCCCTTCCGTTTCGAGGCGTTGCTGTCACGTTGCTTTGGTTTTCCGCCGTTCCTCTTTGGGGGCGCTGCGGTGCCCGAGGCTTCTTGGGTGGCTCCCTCAAACCGGCAGAGAAGTGTGTGCCTGGCTCGCGTCGCGTCCGTGTCTCTGGGTAAGTCCTCCATGTTCGGGTTTCCTTATACCCTCTTTGGGTTTTCATGCGTTGCCTTTTGGTGAGCCGTGTTGTTTTATGGGGCTCTTTCCTCCCAGTTCGGGACCAGAAGTTGATTGTGCCTTTATGTGTCTGGGTTGATCAATACAAAATGTAGCTGGAAGTAAATACTATATGAAGATAGGACAGAAATATTGTTATTGTATGTTTATGTACTGGTGAGCGCAAAGTGTAGCAATTCAAATTAAGGTTTGATAAAAGCTTTATGGTTTTAATTAATTTCTAGAACAAATAAATCAATGTCATTATTTAGAATGTAAATAACGGAAAATAAAGATTTAAATAAAGTTTAATTAATTCCAATATAATTCGAATGTATATAAGTAACAACACTAAGAAGAACAAGAAAAAAATATCTAAAGGCTTTATAAGTCAGTGACGATGTGTGTTTGCAACTTGGATTATAAAGAAAAAATAATGCTTCAAAATTAGATCTCTCGGAGCTACAAAATAATAAAGTGAAAATGAAGAAAACATGTTAGAATTCGTCCCATAGATGACAAAACTAAAGCAATATATAGACATATGGAGAAAGCATATTTGTTGAAAATGGACAAAACAGTTATCCTGAAAATTCCCACCTCGGTAGTGCGGTGGTAGCGTGTCTGTCTCACGTTCAAGTGGTCCCGAGTTCGAATCAGGGTGAGTTATCTGATTAAGGGTTTTTTCCGAGTTTTCCCTTATCCTGAAAGACGAATGCTACTTTACTTTAAGCTTTATGGACCCTGGGCTCATTTGAGCATCATTTCACCCATTTCATTCGTCGTCCGATATGACTTAACGTTGGAGGACTTAAATTACAAAAAACACCCTAAAATGGTCATATAAATGCCAACCTCAAGGGAAAACTGATGAGAGGAAACGATGACTATGATGATGACGATGACGACAATGATTATAAGGTATTTTCTTTTGTTGCAGTATTAATAATATGTTTATATTCTTTATTAAATTCTTTTTTATTCAGGGGTATATTTATTAATCTATAAATCAAGCAATTAAAACAGCAAATTTATGTGAAAAAGGGATTAAAACTTTTATTTTTATGTAATTATCGATATGAGTAGACCTCCTAAAAATACCAAAATATAAATTATTATTTCTTATTATCTTCAAATCCAGGAAAGGAAGAAATCCATTAATTTCAGTTTATAATGTGAGTTTTATAGCTTTATGCTGTAAATTTGGTAATTTCAAAGCATCGTTAATGTGTTTAATGATTAACGTAATTATTACACATTGAAGTCTGCTAAAATACTCTAGAAGAGCAGATCCAATACGTAAGATAATTTTATCCTTTGGTTGAAATCATACAAGACTTTTAAATTGTGTATATACTAAGAAACTATAAATTTGTTTGAAAACAGAAATATTGAACATTCACTTTTCTGTCACTGTAAAATTAAACAATGAGGGCAATTTGCCTAGGTACTGTAGCTAATTAAATGCCACTTTAAATGTACATACACTTATTAAAACACACACATGATAAATGTATGTAAAATAACAAGGTTTAAACATTTAATGAGTCTCAAGCGTAGTTCTGTGACAGAGTTAGAGGTGTGACAGCCTATGTTTACCGTACGTCTGGGTTGTGGCTGCCACTAGTTGTTTACCCCCGCCAGCATCCGAAACATTTCCGTGCGAGTGTACAAACGTATGTACTATTGCAGGTGTGGAATATACCACCATCACCTGCTCAAGCCAATAACAGGGAACACGCTTATATATACACGCTTTGTCCTGTTTGTAAGCTAAACTAAACATCCCATTTCCTAACCATAGGGATGCTGTCCAAGTTGCTTGCATGCCACAAAGTAGAAGGCTGTATTTTCCTAGATTTCGTCTTCTTAAACTATTTTTAAGTTTAAACCATGCTTTTTAGTTCTTTTATGAGTAGAAGACATATTTTTCTGAACAATACTCATTAAGAATTTGATATTGAAATCCTCCGAATGGTTTCGACCATTGTTTCCTGATCATCCTCAGCGAGCGAATACTCCCATCGGTGGTTTCCTGATATTTAATGTCATCTTTTGAAACTGGGGAACTTATACCAGTCTCGGCCGAAGAGATGATCTCACTGTACATGAACGGCTGGATACCCCTTGTGGTGTTATCAGGCTGAAGTTCAGTTTGCTCTTGTAAAGATGACATTAACTTGCTGTATATCTATTGAGGGCGATGTACTTTCTCTTCCATCTCCGACAATGTAATCCTAGGCTGATTAAAGTCTGGATTATCGTTAACTTGATCTGTTTTAGATCATTTGTTGGTAATTAACTGGACATCACCATCGTTGAAAGTGATGAAGCTTTTCCATCTGGATTGTTTTTTGATAAACTATAATATACTACGAGGGCTGTTCAATAAAAATGATCATAATTTTTTACGGTCATAGTTTTTCGCACTAAAGTTCAATCTTATTATATTCTATTGCCTTAATGTGAAACAAACACGCCGTAGTAGTTTCATTGTTGGCACTCCTGGTTCCCACCTGTGAGAACCAGGTGAGTTCAGATATGTTACCGCTGCAATGGAGGTAAAACGCGAGGAAAACTTTGCAACTTTGAAATTCTGCTTTCGTCTCAACAAATCTTCAGTTGAGGTTTATACAATGTTACAGAAGGCCTATGGAGAGCCTGCTCTTCCCTACAGCACAGCACGAAGTTGATTTAAGGTGTTTAAAGAGGGGAGACAATCAATTTCAAAGGAAGGTGGACCCGGTGCTCCAGTTACTGCTCTTACGGAAGAAAACCCAATACTGCTGCTGCCATTGTGAGAGAGGATCGACGAATTACCTTAAGCAAACTTTCTGAAACACTGAACATTTCATTGGGTGTCACCCACACGTTGGGGACAGAACCATTACACATAAGACGTGTTTGAGTGCGATGGGTTCCAAGACTGTTGATTCCCGAAGAAAAGGACATTCGCATGGAGTTAAAGTTGATGTTAGAGGAAGATCCGGAGTCTCTTTAAAACGTAAAAACTGCTCATGAAACTTGGCTACATCATTTTGATCCTGAGAGCAAACAGCAAAGCTCAGTGTGGAAATCTTCATCACCAACCGCCAAAAAGCAAAAGTGGTTGCATCTGGTGGGAAAGTTATGGTCATCTCATTCTTTGATATTTATGGAATGGTTTATCAGAATGTTGTACCTGTACACATATCAGTAACTGGACAATACTACAGGGATGTCCTGAAAACATTGCAAGTCCATATCAGGCGCAAAAGACCACATTTCTCTAGCAGCACGATAATGCGCGGCCGCACATGCTAATGTTGTTGCTGAATATCTTGCAAAAACCAACGTGAAGTGCATTCCTCACCACCCCTATAGTCCGGATTTAGTCCAATGTGACATTTTTCTATTCCCTAACTCGAAGAAACGCCTTCATGGGAGGCATTATCCATCATCAGACCAGTGGTGAAGCCTGCGGAGGCGATTTTGAAGGATCTCTCAAATATTGGTTTCCAACATGTCTTTGAATACTGACAGAAACGCTGGGACAAGTGCATTGCATTCAGGGGAGACTATTTTAAGAAGGACCATCAAAATTATGAGGATGAGCTGAGTACGTTGTAAAAAAAATTGTGATCATTCTTTATTGAACAGCCCTCATATTATTTATTGGAATAACAAAGTTAAAAAAAAAATTTGTCTTTATCACTGTTTAGAATATGTATTCTTTTCCAAATGTACAATTCGCTTATTAGTTGAACAATTGTATCTCTTGGCCAATTTCGTGATTACGTTTCAAGAAATGGTTAGCGACTGCTGATTTATCTGTTTTAACTTTATCTTAAAATGTTTTGTATTAGATTGACGAATTTTTAAACTTCTCTTAGTTATTCCAATGTAGAATGCATCACAGTTATTACATTATATCTTGTAAACTCCAGATAATTTGAGTTTATCCATATAATTACTCAAAGGTTAATACTTAATAAGTAAGAACTTAAGAACTTAATAAGTTCTTCAGGCTAAAGTTGCTTTTGGAGCTAATTTTTTACTACATTTTTTTTTAATTGGTGTCTCACTTTAAGAATTTTGTTCTTAGTTAGATTAAACCATGTTATTTACATATAGTAACAAGGGGAATGGTTCAGACTGTAACCTCTGTGGTCCACATTCGGAAAGTCGTGGGTTTGGTTCTCGTAGCCATTTCTGGGCCATAGATGATAGTACCGACTCCTAATTCGCTTAGGCACTGTTTGTATAAATTTTATCTTTTAGTATTTCCCGCAGATAATAATTACATCGAACTAGATCTGGTAAAGGCAATAGGTAGGTCGTTATTTGTTATTAGACACATTTGCAATACGGGAAAGAATTCTTAGACTTATCTTTTTTACTATCGCCCCTGTCTTCGTCAGTACACATGACTCAGTTCGAGAGAAACATAACACAATAAATATACCACGTTTTGCAGTATACTCGTATACATAGTAATTAATTAACATTTCTAGTAGAGGGTCATGTACGAAACCAGGTCATTAATGTAGGTAAAGAACTGCGGTAACTATGACAACATATAAGTATACATTGTTGCAAAAATTAGTGGTTCTGCTAGTGATGAATTCGCAGCAAATACGAGAAACATTACTGTGAATTTCTTTTATCCTCAACAGCAGAAGGAACTCATTTGACACATTGCCGGAATGTTACAGTAAATGCATATAACAAATATTATCTATGATTTGTTATGAAGTTTCAGTCGTGTATTTACGTGAAATTAGTTTAGCTTTACCGCACTAAATGCAGTAAAGTAGGCCAATACGACACTGGTTTTGATTTTGTAATGTTCCACTTTATACAATCAAAGTAAATAGAGGAAGGTCGTGCAGTATCGGCCGGGTTAAGTTTTTTTGACTTTACTCAGTAACCGTGGTGGTTAATCGGAATCTTAATATATTATTCTCTTGCTTCAAGACATGTTCTATACATAGTATAATGTAATGATTTTAATGTTTTATTTATAGTACTTTATTACATCGAAAGTAAAAAATCTAGAATTATAAGTCTTGTAGAAAGTGTGTTGCAGTATCGGCCACTGCCTTTTTGTTACAATATAGATTGTCAGTGAGGGCGCCGGGGTAGCGCAGTGGTTTCGTTCGCGGCTCCCGTTCTAAGGGTCCCGAGTTCGATTCCCGGCTCTGGGGTTGGCGATTTTAAGTCGGCCCTATCCACGCCTTCACCTCTGTCTAGCACACGTGAAGTATCCCCTATGCCCAACGTGGTTCGGAGTCCACGGTAAAAACTGTAGGTCCTCTCACCTCACCGCCATCTTCACTATCACCCTATCATTGGAGGTAATGGACACCGCCCTCTGGGTGCCTCCACCTGAGAAATGGGTCCGGTCATCACTTGGTGGGGTGAGATTTCCCCGAAGGCCAAGGTTGCCATGTGGGGAGTGTTAGTAACTAACTAACTAGATTGTCAGTGATCACATTGCACTGCCACATTAAAAAAATAGTGGAATGCAAAAGCATAGGAACTTATTGTTGCTATTTCTGTTCAGTTCACAAATGTTTAGCTCACTGGTGTACAGAGATTGCAAATATAGCGCAGCTATAGGCCTCAGAATATCTTCCGTGCGCTAAGAGATACACTAACCACCATTAAGCACTCAGAATGTGTGTAGTGTTTAACGCCCGCTTTTACTACATGTTACAATAAATGCATATAACAAATATCATCTATGATTTTTTATGAAGTTTCAGTCGCGTATTTACGTGAAATTAGTTTAACTTTACCGCACTAAATGCAGTAAAGTAGGCCATTACGACATTTGTTTTGATTTTGTAATGTTCAACTTTATACAATCTAAGTAAATAGGGGAAGGTCGTGCAATATTGGCGGGGTTTTTTGACTTTATTCTGTAACTGTGGTGGTTAATCGGAATCTTACTATATTATTCACTTACTTCAAGACATGTTCTATAGATAGTATAATGTAATGCTTTTTATTTTTATTTGTAGTATTTTGACACTGATGATACAGGAGATGAAGATGGAGCACCGATGGAATGATATGGCGGGGGAAACTGGAGGTCCCGGGAAAATCCGCCCCAGCGCCGTGTTTTCCACCACAAATCTCACCCGGGCCGCCTTGATGAGGGCCAAGCGGTCTAACCACTGAGCCACGGCGCGGCCAAGCACTCAGAGCAGACAAAGAACTGAAGAGAGGAAGAAGATATCCGACTATAGCGCACGTGGATACACAAGCTTGTTACTGCTTACTAGTAACTTCTGCCACATGGAGGTGAAAACGGAAATCACAGCAGTGGCCGGTACTGCATGCCGGCCGATACTGCACGTATCTCCCCTACTTTTACAATATGTAAGTGCGTGAAAGCACTGCTGACGCACGTGTAATTAAACAAAACGTGTTTTTCATAATCAAATTTAAGAGCAATGAAAGTGCAAAATAATATACTATGAACGCCAAAACTTCTATGGATAGATAGCTAGAATATTCTGGAAGTTTCATACTTTTCTCCCAAAGTTAATTGTAGAACGTTCTTAAATGTTCCAGCTGCTACATAAGCTGCGTTTTCCTGAGTCGCTAAGCGAGTTGATGAATGCATTTCTGGTGGCTTACAGTGAAAGGAGACTAAATAGAGAGGTCCTGTGTTCGATTTCCTAACGACTGAAACGACCGTAGAAGATGCTGTTTCGCGCTTATTTCATTATAGATAGTGCTATGAAGAAAGTTGAAGTGAAAGGAAAATTTTAAACTAGACCCTATTAATGATGTGACAATGCGAAATAAGTGAAGTGGAATTCATTGATTGTTTCACTATTGTCCTTCTTAATATTGAAATATGAAACCCTGAAATATACATATCCTGGATCTAATCAGCAATTTATGAGTTCATTGTGGAGACCAGCTACTGAAAGAGATGGCGAAAGTTGGATTATTTATGTAGAAAAATTAAGCACGTTGTTGCATATTGCATATCAAGCCTGCAGTGGCAGGTTGTACGTGTCTCGCCAACCCTCCGAATGATACATCCCTCATTGGCTTGAGCAGAGTTCTTTGCTACTCCACGTACATCCAGTAGGAATTGATTCACAACCAAGTCTAGCCACTTAGAGAGCAGAATATCCCTTTGAACGTAATAATTATGATCAATTAAGATTACAGACAACTTTTTTTTTTAATTTTACGTCCTCCTACATTGTCATATCGGACGGTAAATGAAATAGGTGAAATGATACTGAAATGTGTCCAGGGTCCATGGAGCTTAGAGCTACCCGACATTCGTCTGTAAGCACAAGGGAAAACCCCAGGAAAAAGCCTTATCCAGGTGACTCACACCGACCGAGATTCGAACTCGGGACCTCTTGAACGTAAGGCAGATATGCTACCATCAACGCTACCAAGGCGAGCTACAGACAACTTGATTGCTATATCTAACAGGTAGACAATTCTCTTGTAATTTTGGTCAACATAGAAATTTTATGTTCGGTTCTGGGGAGAATTCGGCACGGAGGTGGAAACTTGGTCTATTGTGCCTAAGCCCCCAAGTGGTGAAAGGTTGAAGTGAGAGGAGCCAAAATGGGGTTACGAAAATGAGCCACGGCAGTGTAGACGCCAGGTTCCGTACAATTTACCAGTTGGAAACTCCCCGGCAGGCCACAACAATCGGTATCCCAGCCCACTGTGGTCCGGAAACGGCCCCTCCCGTCCCGGTTCGGAGACCGGAGATAGTCCTACTGGAGAAGGAAGTTAAACCAAGATATTATCCTGCCATTCAACGCCGAGACACCCGCCGACACATATGCAGGTGACAGATGATGTGAAATTATACTGGAGAGACAGGAAATTCTGAGGATGTAATTATCCTACCCCTCTTTTTACTGGTGAACCGGGAAAATCCCCGAAAAAATCCAGGGTCAGATAGGTGGCCACGGCAAACGACCCCGGACCTCCCAAATGCGGGTTACACAGGACGTTCAGTAATTTTTGCGTCAATTACCTTTCCTCTTTAATGTGTTTTGGGGTTTATTATTTGATATATTAACAAACACTATGGCATCTTGGCTGTTGTGTAAGGCAAGGCTACACTGAAAATTCGGCGGAAATGTTGAAAGGCATGGAATTTCCTTTTTCGGCACCTTTTGGTAGGTTATGGTATGTAGTAATATAGGGCTTGCTATTTTTATCACTTTCACCATTTTAGGTCATCATGTGATAATTCAAAGAGACCTTTAACAATCGTTAAAAGTAACAACCATTACTTAAAAATTAGTTTTCTGAGAAACTCTTTTCCAACACTTTTCAGTATACAAAACGCCTCAGGCGTCGAATTTTTTTATTTAAACCTGGTAAAACTTACAGGATAGGTCCATAATATGTAAAACAATTAACTTCACATTCCTCCTTTTATTTAATGCTCATGTTTTGAAAATTATATGATGTTAAGGAATAAAAAATTTAATATTTCAAAATTTTGAGGGCTAACACATTGAAAACATTTTAGAAGAAATTCTACAAGAATATTCCAAAACATAAGAATGTGGGTGTTTTAAAATTTCTCTGTACTAGCCGAAAACAAAAAATTTAACTTAAAAAGTCAAATTTTTTGACGTGTAGAAGATTTTATATAGCAAGAAATTTTTATTATATTTTCACAAATAATAATTTTTATTATATTTTCACAAATAATAATTAATAATTAATTAACTATTCGGTGTAGCAATATCAAAATTTGCACGCTAGTTCAAAATGATACTCTAATTATGTGGCTAAATTTTCATAATAATAGGTTTACTATAACAGAATTTGGAATTTGCGGTGTAGTCTTGCCTTAACTTAATATCAATTCCTGGGCGAACGCTTGCCTATTCTTGCATATTCCTGGGAAACTCTTAGTCATCTAAACTTGTGCGCACTGGAAGGCTATATATTACAATTGCATTCAAATATACATTCCACCTGTTTTCAATTTCATGAACCAAATACGGTATCCTCTCATTGTTTCTTAATGTAGAACGTGCACCTAAGGGCACTCGGAATGCAATATAGCACACACGTTAAATTAAAGTTTAAATTTTTTAAAGAGAACTTTCTAACAAACGATTTATGCCAAATGAAAGGAATATTTACATTTTAAAATGATATTCTGAATAACTTTGTGGAATAACAAACTTCTCTTTACTAGTATGAATGACTCGTCTTAATTTTAATTTAGGTGAATACCCTGAAGAGTATTCGGAGTTTATTTCAGCATTGTGTTTTAGATTAAACATAAGAAAGTGTGAAAGGCAAGCTATGTCTGTGAATAGAGGAAAATAAATGAATAATAAATCATTTATTCGAGCAATTTTGTTTCTACAATTTGTTGCATTATTAATTATACGTAGGCTGTTCAATAAAGAAAGATCACAATGTTTTTGACAACGTACCTTTACTCATCCTCATAATTTTGATGGTCCTTCTTAAAATAGTCTCCCCTGAATGAGACGCACTAGTCCCAGCGTTTCTGCCGGTCTTCAAAGACATGCTGGAATCCACTTTTTGCAAGATCCTTCAAAATCGCCTCCGCAGCCTTCACCACTGCTTCTGATGATCGATAATGCCTCCTACGAAGAAGTTTCTTCAAGTTAGGGAATAGAAAAAAAAAAGTCACATGGGGCTAAATTCCCACTATAGGGAGGGTGAGGGTTGATCTTCAGGTTGATTTTTGCAAGATATTCAGCAACAACATTGGCAATATGCGGCCGCTAATTATCGTGGTGCACCATCCAACCTGCTTCACGAAAATGTGATCTTTTGCGCCTGATATTAACTTGCTATGTTTTCAGGTCATCCCTGTAGTATTGTCCAGTTATTGATGTGTGTGCAGGTACAACATGCTGATAAACCATTCCATGAATATCAAAGAATGAGATGACCATAACTTTCCCAGCCGAAGCAACCACTTTTGCTTTTTGGGGGTTGGTGGTGAAGGAGATTTCTACACAGAGCTTTGCTGTTTGCTCTCAAGATCAAAATGATGTAGGCAAGTTTTATCAGCAGTGATTACGTTTGAAAGAAACCCCGGATCTTCCTCTAACATCAACTTTAACTGCATGTTACCTCCATTGCAGCGGTAGGCGGTACTGCACATGTCTGAACTTGCCTAGTTCTCACAGGCGGGAACCAGAAATACCAACAATATAACTACTATGGCGAGTTTGTTTCACATTAAACTAACAGAATATAATAAGATTGAAGTTTGTGAGAAACATTATGACCGTAAAAAATTATGATCATTCTTTATTGAACAGCCCTTGCAATTGTTTATCCCACACTATCTCATCTATTACGTAGTTACTACCTTGGCTTACATGACACCCTGGCATTCTGCTCTGCCAGGTAGCGCTTAACTTCCATGTTTCCCTGTTACTTAATTAGCCCATTTCTTCCCCCCCTCTTCCTTTCTTCCCCCATCTTTCTTTCCCTTATTCTTTATATTTCTTGTCCATTTTTCTTTTAATTTCTATAAGAGCTCACCAATACTCCTTACCTTCGTTTCCTCCTTTCCTGTTATTTTATAGCTACTATACTCTTCTCAAATTTCTCCCATTTTTTCCTCCTAAACTTTTTCTCTGTATTGCTAACACCTTGCATCCTGTTTGTTATTAACAATTTAAAAATATAGAAACATAAAACAACAGCACATGCCTTACCTCAATAAACCAAATGATCTCTGTTTGCCAAAATTATTACACCACTGCGTATATACTAATGACAATGACATTGTTGTGTTCAGAATCAGAACAATGGAATCAGAAAACGGTTGTAGGATTTTTCCGCTGTCTACATTACTTTATGTTAACTTAGCGAATGTTTCAAAATTGAGTTGCTCCACCCACTTAGGTCTCTTCATATCTTCTTTTACATAAAAATCTTAAATATATTCTCCTCGTTGCACGGCCCAGCGTAGATTTTAAATTTTTTAAATAGTTCTATTTCAAAATAATATATGTTTCATTCTTACATAAGTTACCCTCCATGATTATCGTATCAGTTTTATTGACAAAACACTAATGCACCTCTGTAACATTTTGTAGCTCTTATTCCAGCAGATCATTATATACACAATGTATCAGTGAAAAAGATACGTGGTAATATCGTGGTAACGCCATGATTATTGGTCAAAGATACCTCTGTTGATTGAAAACACAATAAAGAGTTATTTATTTGAAAGTCAAACATGTAATTTAAATCCATTAAATCTAACATTTTTTTTTTCTGAATGCAACAACGTGCAAAATAACCGTGTGGTTTTCTGAATTAAAATTTCACCATTATATTACAAAGAGGAAAGGAAAATAAGAGAGACAGTTTATACAAAACTAATGGGCAGATAGAAGCAGAGATAGAACTGTCATTCATGGCTAGTGTAGCAGACACGTTTTTGCCACGTTAATTTATTATAAAACATTATTTTTAACGTATCTGATGGACGTCTGCAATGCTACAGCAATAAAGCTAAGCCTTGGATTTTACTGTTTTAATTGATTGTATCTATGACAGTAGTGTGCTTGTCTTTCTAACGCATGTGGCATTCTGTCACGCTGTGATCGGATTAAAAATAACAATACAATGGTTTTGTAGATTCTTTTTCATATGTATTTCATTTTGTTCATTTCTCCAGGCAGTCTGCAATTTTATATCACTTAAAGTAGACAAAATGCTAATTATCTGTCTGTAAAATTTTTTTATATCTATCCATCTGGTAGTTCATAGATGCAAATATAGAACTACATAGGCGGTCTGCAAAGCTTCCTACCTAATAAAGAAACAATATTTTTTTCAGATAATTTTTCAATAAATTTTCCTTGCAACTCTACACACTTCTCACAGTGATGCTCCTATCCCTGTAGCCCATACAAATAGTACTCCGCGTCTTTATCTGCAAAATAATTGTTCACGAAGATGATTGCCTCTTCATTTGACGAAAATATCTGTCCTCCAAGTGCAACTTTCAGATGAGGGAACAAAAAAAGTCACCTAGGGCTAGATCTGGTGAGTAAGACAAATAGTCAAGCAATTCAAATCGTAATTCGTGCATTTTCGCCATTGCAACCACTGAGGTGTGAGACGGTGCGTTGTCTTGGTGAAACAGAATTTCCTTTTACTGCAAATGTGGCCGTTTTTCCGCAAGTTATGCGTTCAGCTTGTCAAGTAATGATGCGTAGAATGCTCATGTAATGGCTTTTCCTTTTTTGAAGATAATCGAATAGTATAACTCCAAGACTATCCCCCCCCCCCCAAAAAAAAAAAACAGTCGCCATCACCTTCCCAGCCGAAAAAGATTCGTTTTTTTTTTTCTTTTTTTTGTGTCAGCCGGATCCTCCTTGTCAGTTCACTGTTTGAACTATACTTTTGTTTCAGCCATATAATAGTTGAAGCAGATTTTAAATGTCGAACAACGAGCTCTACGTTGCGGCGCCACGTTGAAACAAACTTGTGGGTGGCGAACAAGGGTTACCACAATTGATCACTGTTCACGAAGAGACTGGCGGCAGAATGTTTATTGTTCGATAAACTTTATTTATTGCTCATATATATATATGAACCGACAATTATGAAACACCGAACAAGTTGACCGCTCTCCTAGACTTCACGTCTGACTCTTCCCCAATACCGGCTACACGCCGAAGTCTTTATGATGGCTTCGTATCCGCGACCCACCTCCATCGGCGAGAAGCCGAAGAGTCTCTGACTACCTTTGCGCGCGTGTGTATCTTTATATATAACTTTCACTCTTCAAATTCCTTTTCCAAACCAAACAAAGTCCTTTTGTGGCTGTTTTGGTCGCTATTGTAAACGATTCGAAGAATACCCTATTCATGTATGTCAAGTGACAATTCCTTTAGAAACCTTCTAAGGTCACTGTTCCTTTCATTCATGGCATTGTTATAAACAGTTTCCCCAACTAAACTGGCCTTGGGGCTTGGTCTCACAAAGAATCAACATTCCTTCGACGTCTATCATTATTCTTTGCTCCTGCAAACAATAATTTCGGTTTCAAATGCCCCCATAGATATTATTTTATTATCCCATAATGAAATAATATATATGTCTTGCCCGAATATAACGCAAAATATTAAACCTTTGTCAGCAACTTCCAATTCATTTTACAATTTCTTTTCACAACATTAAAATTTTTTTTTCTTACATGACATCTGCTAAAAATTATTCACCGAGTTACATAACAATAGTTCATTTAAAATTTACCACCATTCTGTTCTGCAATTTTCAACTTTTAAATATTACTCGGAAAATATTTCAATCTACCTCATCTCTCTTTTTCTCCATCTGATCTACTTAAACTTAATTCATATTGTTGTTACACTTGAAACAATTACTAAATATACACTCCCACGTTTAAATCAATGGTACATTCATAAGATTATGTTTGTGTACAACATTTCTGAGTTCTTCTTCTTGATTCTATATAAATATTCTTTTCAAAAGTCTTTCATTGTTCTGATATTTTTTTAACTGGTTAATTTTTTTTTTTTTTTTTTATACATTTCCGAATACTTCTTTATGATTCTATATAAATATTATTTTCAAAAGTCTTTAAGTGTTCTAATTTTCATTACTATATTTTTCTTTTCACTTGTTTTGTTTTAAGTTTCACTGCACTGTCACAACACTGTTTATACTTAACCTATACATTTTACACTACACTATTTATACTTAGCCTATACATTTTACAAGTTTATTTCTTCTCCTTTTACAATTTGTTATGGCAATTTTAAATACTTTAGCCTAAGTTCCTACCATTTACAAGAAAATTCATAATCCCACAACGTACTTCGAAATACAAGAGAATTTTGCGGACTTTTCCATGTATAAAGGACTTATTTATTCTACATCCCCATGAGTCTTCCATATCTAGCTTAGATATCGGACATCGATCTTTTTTCCTATATTTCTTAGGCATATTCTGATGGAACCGTGCCCCTTGCCCGAAATATTTTAATATTTCTGTTTCGTTTATCCCTGGATTTTGCATGTTTTTCAATGTTTCATTTGTCACCGTGATCTCTATTGCTACCTCACTAATTTCACTTGTGGTTTTCTCCAAATTCCCCGTCAGTTTTCTATTTTCCCACTCTGATACTTCTAGTCTACTCCTAGTTTCTTCTAACTCTTCTCTAGCCATTCTTATTTGTATTCTACTTTCCCTCTCTGATACTTCTAGTCTACTCCTACTTTCTCCTAACTCTTCTCTAGCCATTCCTATTTCTACGTCTAATTTCTGTACTATTTCCTCCCCAAGTTTTCTGTTTTCACTATCGGACCTTTCATTAGTTAGATTCATAACTTCCTTTTCAGCATTCTCCGTTTCCTCATTAACATCTTTCCCTAAACTGTCTGTTACCTGATCAACTTCTTCTCTTATGTTCTCTACTTCCTGACTAACTTTCCCGAAATTTTCTAACGACTGTTGTTGATTGTCTAACTCCTTTCCTAGTTCTATTTGTCCTACCTCCAACTTCTGAAAACCACTTTCTATCTTTCCTTCTATCTTTTTTAAACTTTGATTATTATCCTTCATCTCTTTTATTAAACTTTGATTATTAGCCTTCATCTCTGTTATTAAACTTTGATTATTATCCTCCATCTGTTTTATTAAACTTTGATTATTATCCTTCATCTCTTTTATTAAACTTTGAGTGTTATCCTTCATCTCTTTTATAAACTTTTCGCACATTTTTCTAATTTCCTCTAACATAATTTGTTCCCTTTCTACATCATTTGTTACAGTTCTACCACACTCTGCCCCTTCAACTACTTCCTGCCTACTGCTACTATAAACCTCTTTAACTTCCATGTTTTCTACAAATTTTTACTTAGCATTTTTCCACTCCTTAAATACATTCACAGTAGTCTAGTATATAATTTAACACTCCGTACCTTTGATTGTTTTTTTTTTTTTTTTTTTACTGGCTCCTGATGATGTCACTGATGACGATGCCGGCCTCCTTTCTTCTTTACAGTCGAACTGTTGACGAATTTCTTGATGGGTCGACCGTCCTCCTGTCGAACCACCTTCACCTGTTGAACCTCGCTGTCGGGTTGAAACTCCTTCTAGGTTGAACCTCCTTCTAGGTTGAATCTGCTTCTCTTGTTGAACCTCGTCGTCGGGTTGAAACTCCTTGTTGGGTTGAACCTCCTTCTCGGGTTGAACCTCCTCCTGTTGTCGAACGTCCTTCTCCTATCGGGCCGAACCTCCTTCTCTTATCGAGCTCCACTTGTTGTCGAACGTCCTTCTCCTATCGTGCCGAACCTCCTTCCCTTATCGAGCTCCACTTGTTGTCAAACGTCCTTCTCCTATCGTGCTGAACCTCCTTCTCTTATCGAGCTCCACGTTGGCGCGCCAGTTTGTAACTAAAAAGTTTATGGGTGTACCCAAAAGTCGGCGAGCAATGAGGTTTCTCTCAGGGTATGCGTGGATGTGTGTGAGAAGGAAATTTACAACACTGGAATGCCCGTTTCCAAATTATTTATTCACTGCTTCTTATTTCAAACCTCGAAATGGAAGCTGCCGACCGAGGGTTACCAATCACGGTTTGTAGTGACTGAATGTTAATTATATTTCTTGATAAATTCTGATGACCTGACAAATATTCAAGACCGAAAAGTTGACCGCTCTCCTAGACTTCACGTCTGACTCTTCCCCAATACCGGCTACACGCCGAAGTCTTTATGATGGCTTCGTATCCGCGACCCACCTCCATCGGCGAGAAGCCGAAGAGTCTCTGACTACCTTTGCGCGCGTGTGTATCTTTATATATAACTTTCACTCTTCAAATTCCTTTTCCAAACCAAACAAAGTCCTTTTGTGGCTGTTTTGGTCGCTATTGTAAACGATTCGAAGAATACCCTATTCATGTATGTCAAGTGACAATTCCTTTAGAAACCTTCTAAGGTCACTGTTCCTTTCATTCATGGCATTGTTATAAACAGTTTCCCCAACTAAACTGGCCTTGGGGCTTGGTCTCACAAAGAATCAACATTCCTTCGACGTCTATCATTATTCTTTGCTCCTGCAAACAATAATTTCGGTTTCATAGTGTAACGAAGTTTCGTGTGCAGTAATTCATCGGCGCCAAAACTCGGATTTATTGTGCCCAAACTGCGCAAACAGAGCGTTGGAAATGTTCATAAGAACATGTTTTTTATCTAACGGGAGCAAACGTGACACCCAACGTGCGGACAACTTTCTCATGTCTAAATGTTGATTTAATATGTGGCAAACACGTTCTTTTGGCATGTTCATAGCCTCTACTATCTCTCTCACTTTAATTTGGTGGTCGTCTAACAACATTTGTTGAACTTTGGCAATGTTTCCATCGGTAGTTGCGGTATTTGGGCATCCGGAATGTTCATCGTCTCCCAAGCTCTTATGGCCACTTTTAAATTTAGCTTGTGTAGGCGTATTGCCTTTCAAAAACAAATATTTAATGACAGTTCGATACTTGATTTTTTTATTTTCATGAAAACACTCACGTCAACTCAATCAAACGACCTCTACATAACAACTGAGCGTCCAAAATGCCTGAAACTTTAGTTAGTAACTTTCTATTGATTAATTAACGAAATTTTGCATTTATTTACGAGTGCTGCCATCTTCATGTTGAGCTCGGAAGCTTCTCGTATATGAACAGAACCGAAATGCATTCGTATGAATTTTTATTTTAAGAGGCCCAAATATTAACCCCTGCAATGCAAAAAGTTAAAAAAGAAGCTCAAGTAGTTTATTTATAATTTTCCATTTCGTTATTTACTGTGATTCGAACGGTATTGTAATACAAAAGGGAGGAGAGGTTTACAAATATAAATAAACCATGGAAACCTTAATTAATGGTTTCATAAATAAATAAGACAATGTAGCAATGTAAATTACTTTCACCACAAGTTCTTACAGATTAATGTACTAAAGTGAGATACATAATATAATTATTTTTTGTAATGACGGAGCATGCTGACCCACCGTTTAAACTAATCTAAGATTAGACTAAGAGAAGACAACCCAGCGCTTCTGCGCTCTTTGAATAACTTACTGCACATTACTATAAACAATATTAAATAATTTTGACTATGAAATGACATTTGACAGTTGAATTTTATCATATTATCTAAGCTGGGTTTTCCATTTCCTTTTCATTTGTTATATGTTTAATTCATGCAGGAACTAAGCATACACTGCAAGTTATTATTTCATGATTTTAAATATCGATCCGTACTTTAACATGAATGTGAAAGCGGGTTATCTTACTAGTGAAACCCCCTACATACAGTTCAGTTAGTTAAATGCAGATGATCTACTCCCATTAGTCCTGGACCCGTAGGATCAAGGACCCGGGAGCGATGGATGATCCGGGGCTCTTTCCATAGGGCAATACCAGGAGTCTAAAAATCCCCCCACCCGCTGAGCACAAGGTCAGGACGGGTGGAAGTGGATACGCCACTTAAGCGCGTCAACCCCGCAGGGAAGGCTACCGAAAACCTCGGTGGGGCCGCCCGGTGATCTATCACACCTTCTACTAGCTCTGCAGGCTAGTACCTGGGACTTATAGGCAACCCTCTACCCCCTCCGGGTGGCCGTAGCCTGGCCAGAGGTACCCAATTCCCCGTGGGAGTTGGGAACACACTGCCCCCTCGAGTCCAACCCAATCCGAACAACTCCCCGACGGGAGGGACCCGACAGTTCGGCCTGAGGTTCCTCTAGTAACGTCAGAGGTAGTACGAGTGCTAGGGGTGCGCAGCACCCGCACCTCGGCAGCTGAAGGGGACGGGAAAAGGACCTAGTTCCGGTATGGTAAGTGCCGAAGGACCCTCCTTATCGTAGGAGGACTCTCCTTCAACGACCCCAAAGCAGTGTGTGTTTGTCCCTGGCCGACTTACCTGATAGTTCCTTTTGGCGGTTTTCCCGGATCGCAAGGGGAATGCCGGATAGATTAATTACATCCCCCGAACTTCCTGTCACTCCATTTCACAACTGTTATCATTTCACATCATCTCACATCTTATAGTCTCTCAGGGTAGAAGCGTCGGAAGATGTGTCGAAATTGCATGACAGAGTAATATGCTTTTGGTAGAAATTCCTCCTACAGTACGACGGTCTCCGGTCTCCGAACCCGGTCTGGTAGGGCCGTTTCTGGACTACAGCAGGGGTTTCATCGTGAGGTCTACTCGACAGTCCGAAGTCTGTGGCTTCTGAGCGCTGGAAACTCCGAGGCTCTTTCCTTAGCGCAATACCTGGAGTCTGTGAATGTGTGTAGTGTTTACCGCCCGCTTTTACTACATACGGCACCGCAGGTGGTGACACTGATGATACATGAGATGTAGATGGAGCAGCGGTGGAATAATATGGCGGGGGAAACCGGAGGTCCCGGAGAAAACCCGCCATAGCGCCGTGTTGTCCACCATAAATCTCACTTTTCGGTCGCCTGGGATCGAACCCGGGCCGCCTTGGTGGGAGCCAAGCGGTCTAGCCACTGAGCCACAGCGCGGCCTGGAGTCTATGAAGCCCCCACCCAACGACAACATCAAATCGGGATGGAAGTGGATATGCTATTTAGGCGCGTCAACTCCGCAGGGAAGACTACCGGAAAACCTCGTTGGCGGCGCCTGGTGATCTAACACACCTTCTACTAGCTCTGCAGGCTAGTACCCGGGTACTTTTAGGCAACCGTCTGCCCCCTCCGGGCGACCGAAGCCTGGCCGGAGGTACCCGATCTCCCACGGGTGTTGGGAACACACTGTCCCCTCCAGTCCACCCAATCCGAACAACTCCCATTCTGGAAGGCCTCGAATGTTCAGCCCGAGGTTCCTCTTAGAGGTACCACGAGTGTTAAGGGTCCAAGCAGGGATGTCAGTTATTCTGGCGTGCCGGAGTGTTTCCACGTGGTAAAGTGTAGGGACCCTGCCAACTCTACTATCGTGGCTCCTAGGGTCGGCCACCTTCTTTCTCCTCTCTCCTCATCCTTCCTCCAAGGGTTGCCCCACTTGGGAGCATGCCTGCTGTATTTTCAAACCCCTCTCCATTCTTTAGTGATGATTTTACCACTGTTATATCGCAATATGAATATGTTACTTGCATCATTCTTAAATGCCATTCTCAATAAACTGTTCCTGCATAGTCTGTGTCTTACCTTTACCACTTTCTACGTATATTACCTTTACCACTTCACCATTCGTTTACGATTCTAATGATGTGGGTCTTATTGCGATTTTTGTCTCTGAGGAGGGACCTTCAAGTCCGATCTATCGATCTATCCAGGTCTTCAATTGTGACTAAAACATATGAAGTACTCCCTAGGGCCAATGGGGTGAAATCCATGTTAAACGCTGTAGGTCCCCTCATTCCACTTTAAGCGTACTACCATAGAGCAATGTAATCCATCCTCTGAGTGCCTCCACCTCAAAAATGGTTTCAACTATCGCTTGATCAATCACCAGTTCCCTGGTCATAGACCAAATAGGAATCCTTATAGTTAACGAGGTTAATATTTGTATAGAGGAAAGAAATAATTTAATTAGTATAATACACGCTAATTGAAGGTATATTAGAAGCTACTTTCGAAATTTTCGTCTCAGCTAAACGTCGTATTTATTTGGTAGTTTTTAAATGCGAGGACTGATTGACAAAGACAGGCTGATTTTTTTCACACATGTTTATTACTGCAATTCAATGGTTACATGATACTTTTCAAAGTGGTCTCTTCCTACTTCCAACTTTTATAGCGTCTCTGCAAGTCCTTGAACGCGTGATGCAGAACATTCTTTGTCAGGTCCTTGAGAATTGCCTCACTTTTCTTCAGTACTGCTTCAGAGTTCTCAAATCGAATATCCGAAAGCTTTGCCTTTAGTGATGGGAATAAACAAGTTACAGAATGCATGATCGGGGCTATAAGGTGGATGTGATACACAGATAATGTGAATCGAGGCAGAAACTGCATGACTTGATTTGTGACGTGAGGCCGTGCACTGTCATGATGAAGTCGCCGCCCAGTCCGAGAAAGCTCTGGTCATTTCTTTGTAATGTGCCTCCTCAGTGTAGCCAATATTGACGTGTAGTATGCTGCTGTAACAGTATATGAGGGCTGCATGCTGGTAAATCACTCCATTACAGTCAAACAATATGATCATCAATTTCCCTGCATATGGAAGAACTTTTGCCTTTTTTGGTGATGAGGAACCTGAGACACTGTCCTGGCTTGCTTTCCTTCAGGATCATAATGATGCAACCATGACTCATGCGACACTATCATGGAAGCTACAGGAAAAATTCAGTGTGTCTTTGTTGATAGGCCTCGTATAAAGTTGCCCACCTGAGATATACCGCTTTTAACCTTCAAAAATCCATTACAAACTACATTTTATGATATGAACCTATTTTATAAAGAAACACAACTTAAGATAGTTCAAAATTTAGCTATTCTTTTATAAAAAGAATAGAGTTGTCAAATTTATAACCAAAAGAGGAAAAGTCTGATGTATTCACATAAGTTTATTTACTTTTATATTAATTAATCTTACAAATACTTGCTCCTCTGTCTCCTTCTTGTTAATAAAAATAAATATTATGTTAGGTATTGTTAATAATCTTTAGCCTTTTACTGCACCCATTGTAGGACCGCGTAGATACTCCATTCGGTTTTGTTCTTCCATGGAACAATCTTCTTTCTCTTATAGTTATAGCCAGTGTGCGTGCTAGTTTGGTCTTGCACTTCCTTTGGTCTTGCACTAGTGGGAGGGTGTAAGAGGGTATAAGAACCATGAAATAGAATGGAAAGCCCACCTCGGTAGCGTAGTAAATAGTAGCATATCTGCCTCACGTTCAAGAGGTCCCGAGTTGGAATCTCGGACAGGGTGAGTTACCTGAATATGGTTTTTTCCGGGGTTTCCCCTTATCCTAAAATATAAATGTCGTGTAACTAAGCTCTAAGGATCCTGAACTCATTTGAGCATCATTTCAACCATTTCCCTCATCATCCGATATGACTTAGCGTTGGAAGACGTAAATTACAGAAAAAAATGTAAATGGGGAACATTTGGAACTAGACGAAAGAAATAACGTCATTCTATAAATCGTAAGGAACAGAATATAAAACAAAGAAAGGCAAGAGAGATGATGATGTAAAGAAAATAGGAGGGAACTTAAGTTTCATAAAAAAATAAAAATAATTTTCAGAAGAGAAGGGTTCGTTGACCATTTGTAACAGGCAACGGAAAGAAAAATTTGCATGGATGAAAGTGGAGTCAGTGCTCTTAAGAGGGATCAGACAGTAGGATAAAGGAGTCTGTAAATTCTGCTGTAAAGTGGAAGACATACCTAACATATTATCTGATAGAATGTGTAAACATGTGGGATATGATTAAACTGTAGCCTTAAAATTGTTAACAGAGAAGGACCAAAGACGAAAAGATAATCAAAAGTTCTTGAGGAAAGCAAATCTAGAGGTAACATTGTTTACCGGCTTTGTGGACACTCGCCGCGTTATCGTTAACTGCTTATGCAAGCTCGTGGAACATTATCCACCTATTATCTATTTGTGCCGAAAATTTTATGGCCGTTACCGCGACACTGCTCCCTCCTAAAGGCTGGTCGTCCCAAACAGCTCCATCGTAGCGGGCCAGAGATCCAAGTATAGCACCAGCATCTTCCCTCGGGGCACCTTCTGGATGCGGTAGACTACGTCGTTAATCCTCTTCACCACGCGGTACGGTTCTACCCATGGCTGTTTAAGTTTGTTGATTGTTCGGTTTGCTCCCAGGTGTCCTCCTAAAGTACCGGCGTGTACTTCCTCTAAGACTTTCGGGACCCTACTTCTGGGAAGTACCACCTTGTGTCTCTGCGTCTTCCATACCGGGCGATTCCCACACCCGGAACAGAACGCCCTCTCTGATCTTCAGCGAGTCACATTGGACCCAGTACGACTTATAGGTGGCGCTCCTCGGTGCGATGTCCATCCAGGTTGGTCTTGTCCCTGCCTCCGCTTTCCTTAAGAGTGGTCCCAAGTCTGCGTCCGCCAACTGCTCCCTCCTCAGGCCTGCGCTATCCCAGCCATCCGCAGGCACTGCCGTGACTACTCGGACTGCTGTGTTTCTAGTCGTCGCGAGAGCATTACTTTGCACACTAGAGTATTTCCGGAGGATTATATAACGAGTTTGGTAAATTTTGGTGATGTAATGTGTACTGTTTCCCTCGCTCGCTAACACAGTATTTGATAACCTCCTAATATGTGTTGCTCCGTCCATTCGCGGACGCGGAATTTGATGAACCTTTTTGTACGTGTTGCTCCTTTCACTCGCCAAAACAGAGTGTTTTTCCTATCAAATATCAAAAGTCACCACTGCACGAATTTCTCCTTCCTTTCGCCGAATTTTGAACACTTTAGGGGTCATGTGACCCGTTACTCGTTCCTTATAGATTGTGTTTCCTCCCTACTCTTAAATTTCATCGCAATTTTAAGTTTCTGGGGCAGGTATTCCATGCAACTTTCTCTTCCCCACTGTCTAGGTAATTAATGCGGAATCACGCTTGCTAAAGAGTAGCTTAAATCCCGGTGTCTATTCTCTACATTACGTATCTTGTGCAAATCAAAGCTAAGACCAGTTGTCGCTTGGGTCTAGCCTTTGTCGGCTCAACACAAGGAACATTCCTCTGAGGGTAAGTGTTTATTTTCCCAGCTCTATTTACGTGCTTGCAATAAAATATATGTATTGGGATTGCCTATTTAGTTTCTGCACCTGTATATTATATCATTATCCCATATATTTGCTATAATTTAGCTTAATTCATACTGAAATCTCTATCCACCCGTAATTATGCACCTAATATTACTTTCGCGGCTATTATGCTAATGTTATGTCTAACAGCGACGGTATCACGGTTTTGACGCAAAGTGATATGCAGAAGCTGCCTTCAGGCACTGAACTACTTAACGGTGCTTAAAGCTATATAGGTAAATAAGCACTGCACTTATCACAATGTAAATAGGAACTTTGATTTTTGTGTTTCCTATTTGTAGAAAAGCTACAAAATGAAATAACTATGGACATAGAAGGCTGTGTAATTGTTTCAAGTTATATTATGTAACTATAATACTGGTAACAAAGTAAAGGGATCACACTCTTTTCGCTGTTTGCTGTTTGCCGTTGTTTTCTGGCTGTGACCAATCTATTGCTACATTGTAAATAGCACCAGTTTTTATTGAGCAGCTTAGCAAAATTTAATTACACCCTCTACTAATTAGCTTTCATTGTCTGCGGCGATTCCCTTAAAATTGCCAAATATAGAGCAGTTGTGTCGCGGTTTAATTACATTGATCGCAGCAGAATATTCTGGAATGTTTCAGCTGAAAAATAATACCACCATCACCATTACCGGCACTCTTAGCTATTTACTGTTATAATACCGAAGTGTTAAAAAGCAAAATAAAGAGAGCAAAATAAATGGAAGAGAAATACAAAACAATGAGGCTTAAAAATGTTTAAAAGTTACCATCACACCCTAATGCACATAAGTATGGATTTTGTTTCATGAAACACGCAACTTCTCTTAAATGGATACAAACCTTACGATTTATAAATTGTTAACGCCCCATAGTAGATCCTTACTCTAAATCTGCTGTGAGTCACTAAATTAAGCAGAACATTCTACGTATGTTTTATTGTTCCAAAGTTTTTATTGCAATTGCTCAGCACAGTTGGAGCTATACAAATTGTGGAGTGAGGGATGTGTAGTGTTTAACGCCCGCTTTTACTACATACGGCACCGCAGGCGGTGACACTGATGATGCATGAGATGAAGATGGAGCACCGGTGGAATGAGATGGCGGGGGAAACTGGAGGTCCCGGAGAAAACCCGCCCCAACGCCGTGTTGTCCACCACAAATCTCACTTTGCGGTCGCCTGGTACAAATTTTGGAGCTATATACATAATATAAATAATAAAATTAAAGTATACAGGGAAAGAGGATATTCATATTGGAGTCCTCAATGAAACTTGTCTGATTAGTGTGAGTATAAATTAAATTACTTCTTCATTACAGAATAAATAAACATTATAGAAATAAAATGTCCTGTGGTAACCGTGCATTCAGTCTTGGTGCAAGATCAAGACGATATCACATTTGGAAGAATAAAGCACCTGATACATAAGAAAGGTGACCAAAGAATCTGCTTGTCGTTGTAGAGATGTACACATTAACGCAGCTGTGCATTTCGCATATACCACGGGGCGTTCACAGACAATCGTAATATCCTGTTTTGAAACACCTGGAGTTGGTGAATATGAGTAGGTGAAGCACAACCCCATACATGACTGGCATATAGAACAAGCGGTCGTAGAACATTCTTGTATAGTAGCAGCGTACATTTGACTCGTAAAGAGGATTTGCGGTTGAGGGTGGGATATAACTTGTGAAGACTAGCATAGGCTTGATTTATTTTGCTTTTGATATGTGTACTCCAAGTCAGCCGATGATCAAGATGGACGCCAAGATATTGCACCAATAATAGGACGCAACTTCTGGAGACGATAATATATAATTGGGAGATTACATTATACTATTTACATCTCAGAGAACATGTTGGAAGTGTCCTCCACCAGCATTTATGAATCATTGGCCCCATTTGCTTTCATACGACTGTAGACACTGACGTTTATTGGGTATCTTCAGGACATTTGTGGAGCAGCTGGATGATATCGAATTGAGAGAAGGTCATTTCCAGCTAGATGAAGCAACGTGCCATACAAGACACCAAAGAACTTGTAACCAGTTTCTTTGATAACACTTGGCAACAATGAAAATGTGTTGGGCTTAAAAATAGTGAATTTACATGTATTTCCATATACTGAATTAAAATATAATCGTAAGAATGTTAGATTATTTTTGTTTTGAAAATAATGTGACCTTTCATTTTTACAGTGAAGATCTTAAATTTGGTGGAATCTTTTTGGGAGAAATTGGCACACCTGTCAAAATACCATAGATGAAAACTAAAAGCATTTGGTGACAGTGCTCCTACAAACATACCGTAACCTTGGATGCAACATGACCCTTAAGATCCATTTTCTCCACTCCCACTTAGACTTTTTCCCTCCTAGTTGTGGAGATGTTAGTGATGAACATGGGGAGAGATTCCATCAGGACATTTCTGTTATGGTACAAAGATATCATGGCCGTTGGAATGAAGTAATCCTTGCGGATTACTGTTGGTCTTTATATAGGGATTCTGCGGAACTCCATCACAAGAAGCAAGCTAAAAGACGACGAAGTGAATTGGCACCACATGAGTCTCTTCAGACACGACTATCTGCGAAGCATTTTTCCAGCAATTTAGAACTATTAGCATGTAATTACCAGTTTAAAAATCAAATGCACTTTAACTGTTGTTAGCATGTATGTAATTAAAATGTATCCCTTTCTCTCAATCCGTTAATATGTAATACTTCTACATTGTGTATATCATAGAAACTAGGATGAATTTTTTTCATTATCATATTTGTTTTTCTCAACCCAAAATTAGTAGGAATTGCCTCATGAAGTGCTCGAAACATTAAAAAATTATTTTTTGTTGCCCAGTATAATCGATTAGTCTTAAACGGTCTGTAGCACCCAGTTCCCCTAACCCAACCTCAACAGAATTTTTCTTGTGGGGGTATCTAATATAGTGTACAAGAATAGTCCACGGACAATTGATGTTCTCAAGGAATACATTCGAACCGAAATAAGTAACATTGGCGAGGATACTCTTCGTAGAACTTCAGAGAATATGGTGAGACGAGTGCAAACATGCTCGTGGACTCTTCCAACATTTTCTCTGAGATGTAAATAATGTAATGTAGTCTCCCAATTGCGTATTATATTCCCCCAAAGTTGCACGTGCGTCCTATTATTGATCCAAAACTTTTGGATCGCTCTATACTTAATAATGTATTCAACGTGTGAACACTTTGAATGCTTCATAATTTGACACTCTGCTTCCTAGAGAATCTATAGATTTTCAGACAGTTTAATATGCATTAAACATGATCTGTTAGATTAGATTAGATAAGGAGATGTTTTCATAGAAGTCAAACTACCCCAAGTCAGCGTGAAAGTGCAGTCCCATTAAAGAGAACGTTTTCACTGTTTCCTAAAATTTTACTATGAACAAACTAAGTATTTTTCTCAAATGTCAGCATCCCTTCCTAGAGTTTCTCTCGATACAATAAAAGTAAGTCTATTTCTTACCAGTAATGGACAATCATAGAGGATAAGGAAGTGATTTATAATACCTTCTAGAAATGGGTTCATCCTTGCAGAGTCCTATTTTATGTAGTTGTTTCCCCAAAAGAACATTTTCTTAAATTCATACAACTGCTTTCCTTATTCCTGTTCTATCCAATCCCAGGAAATATGAGAGAACAGCCTTTCATCATGAAGGCCATTTTAGGGCTTGCCTTTGCCCAAGATAGGTTTGCCAGCTAAATGGAGTTTTTTCCGCAGTCCACAATTTTATCGAGGTTCCTGCAGTGCGTTCATTGATTCTAACTACGAGTTCAGGTTCAACGTTAGGTATTTCATCATCACTATTAGCCAGATGATCAGTTGTTTTTACCATTGTTTTCATTTTCTTGTTGCTCTGATGTCCTGATACCTACCACATTTCTAGCCTCATGTAAAATAACAGGGTAATAAATGCATTTAGACATTTGATTTTATCTGACCTGAGGAGAGTGTTTGCAAATTCTTTGACTGTCTGTGAGGATAAGATTTCGCTTGTCACGATAAACTTTCTCAAGTCGTAGAAAGTAGCTCTGAATAGCAAATACTTCTATATGAAAGAAA